>CM071871.1:33910588-33967533 GCA_036759665.1 Gynandropsis gynandra | reverse complement strand
GGAATTAGAGGCTCAATTTTCCTCTCAATTTCGATTTCACAATTCACACCTGCCGATTCTATCTCCACATACAGCAGTGGTCGAATTCCTCTTATGCGATCGAACAGATAACAAATAAGATGTTTGTCATTCATTATATATGTCGGCTTCCTATTTTCACAAATATTGGGCAAATAGCTTAACTTCAACTTCGTTGTATTATTATCCACCATCATCTCTGCGCATAACTCATCAATCAGTTGCTGGTATGTCAGACTAACCGGAGGACATAAGAAAAATACTCTTTGGTTTTCCTGAACTCTACCAACCCATTCAAATTCTCCATTTGGGTTTTTTTCCCATTTACCATCATACAAAAAATAAATCAGTGTGATTTTCTCATCCGCCGTATCCATTACACCTGTAACAAAAACATAAAAAGAGGGGTAAATTCCGTGACCCACAGCGACCGTGCGACCCTTGGACCCCTACGACCCTTTCAACCCTTTGCGACCCTTGTACCCGTGCGACCCTTGGACCCCTACGACCCTTTCAACCCTTTGCGACCCTTGTACCCCTGTGACCCTTTCAACCCTTTGCGACCCTTTTAACCCTTTGCGACCCCTTTCCCCTGCGACCCCTTTACCTCTGCGACCCTTGGACCCTTTGCGACCCCTTTCCCCTTGCGACCCTTGCGACCCTTGGACCCCTGCGCCCCTTTACCTCTGCGACCCTTGGACCCCTACGACCCCTTTACCTCTGCGACCCTTTGAACCCTTTGCGACCCCTTTACCATGCGACCCTTGGACCCATGCGACCCTTTGAACCCTTTGCGACCCCTTTACCATGCGACCCTTGGACCCATGCGACCCTTTGAACCCTTTGCGACCCCTTTCCCATCCGACCCTTGCACCCCTGCGACCCTTTGACCCTTTGCGACCCATTTACCCTTGGACCCCTGCGACGACCTTTGATCCCTTTGACCCCTCGATGAGACTGTGACCCAGTGCGACCGTACGACTCTGTGAGCCACTCTGTCACCTTTGACATTGCAATAGACACAAGAGAAACACGAAAAACTCACTATACACACCTGGTTTTTCTGCGGAACGTGCTTAATTGCAAGCTTCTTTGTTGACAATAAAGGATTTCAACCTATTGGCAGCGAATCTGATGCCGATTGCAAGCTACTCTCGCCGAATCTGTTGTGGTGTGGGGGAACAGTAATTTTCGCGCGAGAATTAGAGGTGCTCTAGAGGAGAGAGAAAAAATGTCGTAAAGGGTAACATGAGATTATCAATATTTTAAGGGTAGATTTGAAGTTGAAACTTTTTTTTTTCAGCCAAAGGTATTTTTAAAACACTTTAACCCTACAAAGCATTTTTGATAATCCCCTTAGGATAACACAATTGTATTATCTTTTCTAGTACAGAAACAACACAATTGCAATAACAATGTTTATAGACCTGAACCAATCATTCTTTCTTTCTTATTTACGAATTTAATTGAAAATAAAAATTACACTTTATAAGAACAGGAAATAATGTATTTTGGTGTAAACTATAAATCATATAGCATAATTTTTCTTTTAAGCTTACCAAATTCACATCTATATTTAATAAAATATTAATATCCCTGTTTATTTTTAATAATTTATAACCCATCTCTAATTGGTCCAATTAAATATGAACTATCATATAAGAGGGTTTCACTTATCAACAAATCATAAATTAATTTTTAATATATATTAAAAGTGATCCCACACGTGTGAGGATTGGTCATGAACATTTTTTGTGTGGTGGGGGTGTGTTTAGTTATCGTGTAGTGTAGTGCACGTGTAACCTAAGTGAAGGGGGCTCGATAGAAAACTAGGGCTAGGTTCAAAGTCACTTACGATTCCCTTTTTTAACTTCCAATTAAATTAATATGAAATTTAGTCAATGTTTTTTTATCAATTTCATATTGAAATACTTATAACTAATAATAATTAAGAAATTGACATTCCAAATGTCAATTAGGGTAATTAGGCAATTTTTATTTATTTGTATTCAAATTGGTTGACTTAATTAGAATAACTCTCGTATACATGCATACTAAATTTCTCCTTATCTTTACATCCAATATGATATATATATATTTTCTACGAAGTTTATAGATCGTAAGATTCATTATGTCTTTCTCTCGCTTAGATCAAAACTAATTTAAATATTCTTTCAATATAAATATTCAAATATGAGATAATTTTTTTATAATCTATATGTTAATTGACACACAATCCGAAATTTCTATATATATTTAGTATTTTCCCTTCAAATATTATTTTTTAGGAACTTAACCATTTATTTTAATATCTATATCTTTCATATCCTTCATTTTTTAATAGATCAAAACTTTATAAATTTCGGTAATATTATAATATTTAGACTTCAAAATACAAAATAAAAAAATAAAACATCGAAAATAGATAAATTCTTGAGATTAAATGAAAGAAATGAAAATTGGAATGATAAATAAAAAATAGGAAAAATCAAATAATTATTTATAATTTTATATTTAATCAAATATCCAAAAATAATTTACTAAAAGTAAAAGAGGTCCATTTACACTCAGAAAGACAGACAAATATGTAGGTGCAGAATCATGGGTCATCATGCAAAGCTGTCTTTTCCACTTAAAGTTTAATTTCTCTAATTAATCATATTTTATAAATGTTTTCCTCCTATTTAACGTGTCTATCAAATTTTGTTAATATTTTGAATTATTTTACTGTATGCAAACTTTTATACTTCATGCTTAAGAATGTTGATCAGCCTTTGCACAGTAAATGCAAAATGGTGATCGCAGCCACTTTTTTTTTTACCTTTTTGTTTAATTTTAATTAAATTAAGTTTTAATGAAATAATTAATTAATTAAAAAGATCCTATATTCTGTCTTCATTTTTCTGGATGGGGGTATATTCGGAATGATTCTTTTAACTTTATTTAAATATGTAATTAATTAATATTGCAAGAGATCCTATGTTGATGTTCTTTGGCATCCCAAGATGATTTTCTATACAAGTCAAAATCTACACACTAACTTACCAAATAACAGATTTCGTTTGTATTATTTTATTATATTATTAGCTACTCACTGTTTTCTATATTACCATTTTTGTGTAAAAATAAACTTAAATATATAAAGAAGTAAAAAAAATATTTTAAGTGGTTTAGAACCAAAATTTATATTACAAGATGTTATATGAATATTTGTTTATTTTTTGTTAAAATTTGTTTAGTAATGATTTGATTTATTTTAAAATTTGCAATCCATTCTAGATCTATATACTATAACCCTAAATTTTTATACTAATCTCTACCATAATTTTAATTTAACATTTTTCGTAAAGATAAATAAAATTTAATTGTTTATAAAAGGTTACTTTAATTTATAGCCCTTGGAATATTCAAGTCCTTTTTTCTTATTCTGAATTCCCTGCATGCCAATTTTAAAAAATACGTATTTATTTTTTAAATTTAATGTTCAAAATCTTACAACTTGTCTTAAACTTGGAAGTGGGAAACAGCTCACAATCTTAGCAGTGACTTTCCTCTTTACCATGTTTGGTTACGCAAATGAAATATTCTTCTTCTCATGTCTTTTTTTATCGATTATTTATTTGTATGAACGAACGATATGTAACACTACATGCTTATATGCTGTTTTTTTTTCTATAATCGGATCTCATTTGAAAAATAACATATAAATATGTAGAATCACATATCATTTCATTTTTCTGGTATGGTAAAAAGTTAAATGATTGTATAATCAATTTTTTGTTAAGATTATATGAAGGTTATATTATGATACTTCTTTTCTTAACTGATAATATTTATATAACATATCTAAGTTATAAGATTGAAAATATATCAAAGTTTATATTTATAATGCAATTGAAAGTATAACATTATTTTAAATTCGAATAATGTAAACTATATGTGTTTTTCAATATTTTTTGAAAAAATAATCCAAAATAAGGTTATGGATATATTTTTCTGATTTTTTTAGAGTAACTCAAAAATTTTGATAAGAAATTATCTATACTCTTCGATATTTTTCGAAAAAATCATCCACAAATATGGTTATGGGATATAAATTTATGAGTTTTTTAATGTCTGTCAAAACCCTTTTTGGAATAAAATGTAAATTTTGATTAATAGAATTCCTTGATTTTTCCAGCCCGGCGCATGCAATTTTTTTTCCATTTCTGTTTCTTGCTATGAAAGAAACTCAACAGTTAGAGAAACTTGTTACACAAGCAACCCTAAACCCAAAACAAAAGATAGCATATTTACACAATATCTACTCGACCCTTCTTTGCCTCCGGAATTTTATTCTCCGGAGAGTCTCCGTCGGCCACTGTCGCGGCCTCATCATCGACAATGATAACAATATGATCAGAAACATCAATTTCTCCATCGCCATCTCCGTCAAGAACCGGCTTCACAGTTCCACGGTGAAGCAAATTATGCTGTCCTTTCTCCGGCGACACCGTGGCGTCCACATTGGCCTTGAAATGCGCTCGGATTGCTAGCTCTTCCACCGTTGTGGAGATATTCTCGACACATTTCACGATGTCGATTAGGATCGATGCCACGGTGGCTCCGGGGATGATCTCAAGAACCTCTTTCACCGTGTCTGGGGCAGTTGATTTGAGTGCAATTCTGAGATCTTTAATGGCTTCTTTGGTATTATCGAAGTGGGTTTTCACAGAGCTGTCTAATTTTCGCATTGTTTTGATGGATTTAGATAAGACTTTTAGAGCTTCACCAAGTTCTCTGGTTAGAATTGTGCATGGTTCTTGAATTCTGCTTTGGAATTCTTCTGGTGCCTGCATCACACAGTACGATATCATTTTATGTAATTATGAAAGTATATATTATCTTGTGGCCGGAATAATTATCCTTTGGTTTTTATTTTTTACACTCTATACACCCGTAGCTTGAGGAAATTTCTTGGATGTGAAGGTAGGGCTACTTTGGGAATTTTGCGCGCATTAACATTTACCCTAAGTCTAAGAGAGGAAATTGTGCTAACCATTATAAAGCAAACCTATGAATTTGAAGACTCTAAATTCAAATGATTTACCATGCACTTATGGGGATAAGGGTGTTAACAAGTACCTTAACATCGGAGGTAACGTAGCTATTAAGAATTTCGATATGGAATGCACATTGTCGAACCGAGGCTCCTATCTTCAAGTAATGCTTCCATGGATGGCGTAGCCGGAAACGTCCATGCCCCGGTTCCCATCTCGCAAGATTGGCCTACGAAGATTTCAAATATTTATTTAGAATCACAAGAGTATCGATCATTTAACATAATCAAGATTCTCATATGTTTTCATTGTATATACCAAAGCCTCTTCATTGTTCTTTGATATTAGAACGCTCTTGTATCCTTGAAGACTTGGTTTTGACTCCTTTGAGGTTGTCTGAAAATATTCTCCTTCAAAACCTATAACGCAAGATCGTTTATAACATATAAGTAACAAATGCAAACACATAAATACAAAAGGAAGACAAACCAAAATGAATCTAACATCACCTTCAAGATAGTTTCCGAGCTTATTGATATTGTTTGCAATAAGCTCGTGAAGATCTTCTCCGGCCCAAACGGGACAGACGAAGATACACACGAGCATACATATCGTTCCACCGATCAGAATTGTCGATAATCTTTGATATGCCATTGTTATGATTTCATTTGTGCGGTACCCAGAAACGGCGACCATGCTGAATGTTAGTATGAATATCAAGCAACCATAGTCGTATCTCTGCTTGATTGATGGGAAAAATCGTGTAAAAGTGGCAGCCGCGCCTAGTAGAAAGACTAGGACGCCGAGCACAATTGGCTCGCCTTTGTGTCCAAAGAGATTTGCTAGGTGTACTGCCCCAACGCCTAAGGCACCGGCGCTCAACGTTGCAAATCCTCTGTTTATACCTTTGCTTAGTGTCCCACCTAAACAAAATTTTAACTTTAGTCAATTTCAAACCAAACTATTTGACGATGAAATCCGTTATCCATATGTTTAGGTGAATTTGATAGACTTACCAACGGTAAATTCAAATACTACCACAACGGTAAGTACTGCCCACATGCCCGAAACCCCAAAACTATTATAGAGTGGCCTAACATAATACAATAGGGACACCAATGTGAGAGCAAGCCCCACTTTCATGGAATGAATGACCCGTCTCGGGTCATCTTTGGCAAGTTTTCGCACGTTCTTTACGCGCTTTACAACGTAATCTTTGAGTCTTTGGAAGGCCCCTATCTCCTTCTCTAAAGAATTTTGATGAATCACCATTGAGAATTCAGATGATTGGATAAAATAAAGACTACAAGTTGGGGAAGTGGTCGAGAAGAGAAGAAAGAAAAGAGTGTGTTGGTGTGGTGATAGTGTGAGAAATGTAGGCTTATATTTATAAGTGGAGAAAAGTATTGTTGCTACTTAAGTTTTTGTTGTACGAACAGACACAGATTTTCAATGCTGACTAAGCTTGCATCTAAGCATATAAATATATTTTATCCTCATGTCATTTTTTTTATTTAATCAAAATTGTTAAACAAAAGTCATGGAGATGTCTGAAAACTTTTTCACTTTGATCTCATTAAAAATGATGGTTGATAATTCACCATATAGAATATATACACACATAAATACACAGATTTGTACGTAGGTGGAATAAGAATATATATTTATTTATTTTGTTGGATTATTCTGTAATTTCATGCAAGGGCTCCACTACTTATAACACACAGTGATAGTCAGAAACAAAATTGATAAAATTAAAAGTACAAATTTTAAAATAAAATTATAAAAAGAAAAGGACCAAGTGGGTTCGAACCCACTATGAGTCTATAGCTCTTAACAAGAGCTCCCGATCAGAGGCTGAGAATTGTTTGCGTAGAACTTTACAGCAGTCATATATATTTTATTTTTGTAAATTTTCAGACAACTTTATTATACATAAATTAATATATAATTTAAATCGGTCAAAACTAAGTGCTGTTGACGTAGGCATTACGGTTCGAGTTTCTACGGAATATTGGAAAAATCACATTATAACTTGGATTTTAATTTTTTTTAGTCGTATTGTCTTTTTATTTCACATTGAATAAAACATAAATCATATATTTATATATATAGTTTTGATAATTCTAAAATTTTTTATTATCTTTTATATTAAATTATGTTAAAAGTATTTATCATAATATTAAACTTTAATTTATTTCAATTTAAAATATTTCGATGTTAAGTTTTTAAATTGCAATGTAATTGCAAAAAGACTAAAATGATGTAGGATTGATTAAAGACAAATGCGATTTTTTCACAGCCGTTGAATTTAATATCTATAAAAATAATGTAGGATATAAGAATAAATGATATTTTAATACGATTAGAGTTAAAATATAATCTGCTCAGTTTTTGTTTTGATTCTCTTCTATCAAATTCAATAATAAAATTTCAGTATATCTAAAATCATCGCAATTTATCTGAATTTATTAATATTGATTTTTGGTAAAACTTTTTATATCTTGTTTTCAATTTTTTCTCTTTCGAATTTTGAACTAATTCGAATGAATCATTTATTTCATAATACACGACATAATATGTTAATATATATATAATAATTTTGAAATTTTAAATTAAATTTTGGATTAAATTAACCTAAACTTTTTTTTACAAATTGGATATCAAAAGTATAAAATAATATAAATTTGTAACATTGATATTAGATTTTATTTTTTAAAAAATGGTTAGATATGTATATATAACAATGTAATTGGAATCCTGTAAAGTACTCTGGCGACCAATAAATATATCCATTGATTTTGTAAAGAAAATAGAATTAGATGAATGTAAGTCCTAGATCCATATATAAAACAATGCCCTTTCGTCCATTCTTTTTTATTGTGACTTTGGAATTTGGTTATGTCAAAAAAAAAAAAAAAGCCAACCTTGCCGTTCATATTTTGGGCATCAAATCTAAGAATTATTCTAAGGAATAATCGATTTTATTATAGTTCCCCATGTAAATTCTATACAGCAAAAATATTTCCAATGTTATATTCTTTCGACTCTTTTTTAGTGAGATATTATAGGATTATTAGATACCATACCAATTTCTTAGTAACATATAGAAATTTGCTATATATATATATTACATATTCATATATAAACATCCATAAACAATGCATTTTTTTCATTTTGATTAGTTTCAATTTGTGATCATGCAAGATGCTCATAAATTTTACCGGATTACAAGTGTCATCTATGAAACGTTATAAAGACTTGATCCTATTTGTTTGGTCCTTATTCATACACATACGATATACTTTGCAATAA
Organism: Gynandropsis gynandra; assembly: GCA_036759665.1. Lineage (NCBI taxonomy): Eukaryota > Viridiplantae > Streptophyta > Magnoliopsida > Brassicales > Cleomaceae > Gynandropsis > Gynandropsis gynandra. Next base: position 33,959,161 of record CM071871.1, on the reverse strand, counting down.
ATGATTTATCCTTAAATTATTACAATACAAATGCGTTTAATTATGAAATTTTCTTAAAAATATCTTGAAAAAATTATATTAATATCGTAAATAATCAAATCAAATATTTTAAATATCATTCGGCACTCCACATATCTCATCTAGAATGCAAACGGCGTGTCTAACTTATTACTTGCATTTATGACTATATTTTGTTTTCCTTTATGAGACCCTTGCAACTTGTTATCATTGGTCATCAACTTGACTGAATTGGTTAAATCGTTAGGGTTCGCTCTTGTGGATTCATGGGAAGATGAATTTTTCTCCGTCTCCATAAAAGTTATATATACTCAATTTATCATTGTAGCGACTTATTGGTGAAATTATATTTGATCATGTTGAAAGGTTACACATAATTATTGAATAAAAAATACTTTATCATTTAAGAAAAATATATGTAAATTAGGTAGGATCATATCATAAAGACACACCGAAAATCATAAGATATATAAACTTTTTTTTTTAAAATGTAAAAAATGGTTTATAAATTTTAAAACTATATATCATATAAGATGAACTCTATATATAACTTAATCAAATAACAATATATATATTGAATCTTGTATATATATATATATTTAGTACAAATATAACTTTTGGATACATATTTATATTTTCAAATTATATATATAATAATCATTGCAAGGTGTTACTAGTGAAGCCATAAGGTGTTTATGTTGGGTTGTTAATCGGGTGCGGAAACATGTTTTAGCAACTCAGATTGAAGATCTAGCTAAGTTCGGATTAGCTTTTCGGGGTTTCAACGAACTATAAATTTAGAAACAATTTCGATAATACCTGTTACGTTGAATGTTGTGATTGTGGGATCTAGTTAAGTTCGGATCTGCAATCAAGAGTTGGAACGGAATTTTACGATGAACGAAACTGTTTTTCGTTATTCGTTTTTCTCTCTGGCTTTTGGGATTAGGGTTTTGGTTCTGATTAATGGAATCTGACTAACGAAAACCTATTTTTCGTTCATTATATAATTATTAACTTTTTAATAATTACAACTTAAATCCAAGACTATCAAAATATTACAGAAAATGCATAATACTTCCAATCTCCCACTTGCCTTTATGTAATATTTCAAATAGTCAAAATATATTTATCTCCATACATAAACTTGCATATACATCTGATGTACTAACCTCAAAAGAAAACCGAATACAATTATATTCTTTGGTGCTAGCAGATGAATATAATTACATTTCACACTGATTGTCTAACAATCACAAGCAGATACCGAGACACTCGTATGCGTGTGACCTCGTAGGTTCATCACTAAACCGGTAGCCAATTAGTCTCTACTAATTAACTAATCTAGGTTGGCGTCTAACAACACTCCCCAACGACCGGATAGCGTGAAGCAACATCCTTACTCATTTGAGTAACATTATTACCCAAAACAAACCATGATGAAGTTGACGTAAGTATTTCCTTCCATCTTTACAGCTTCGGATGCATCCTAGGCATGGTCATAACTGTCAACCTCACGGATCATCAAATATGTCTCATGTCAATCACAACTAACTGATGAATGAACCTAAAAAACACCTTTCTTCATTCATTAAATGTACTCTGGCCAGAGATTCGTACAGTTATTGTGATTGTTGACAACATAGAGCTCAAACTCTTACCAAGAGTTGACGGATCCATCTTGATCAGTCACTAACTATGCAAATATCTAATTATTCCCAATATCTATTCAGCTAGTACTCTAAGATACTAGATGTCCAGAATCAAAGAATAATAGATAAGATGCTAGTTACTATGCTGATCTCAGGTCTAAGGAAAAATTAACTATCTAACTATCTGGAGAAATCTTAATGACACTTCATTGGTTATTTAACCATTAAGCATTTCTCCCTTTAGTTCAGTTCAGTGATCACATCATCATGTGTATCACCCACATATGGATTCAGTAAAAGAGATCTACTGATTTCTATCAACATAGAAACTTATCACATACATGTTGTTCTTTCCGAATCACTATAGTCCGTGTAGTGATCCTGTGAACAAGAACAATTCAGATTAAATCATAAAAAAACCGACTCTCTTTATTATGATCTCTATCATAATGTCAAGTTTCAGATTTAATCCTAGACTCCATCATACAACTATGAAACTCATCATATGAAAAATAATGCCATATATATTATTAAAAATAAAATCGATATCTAAAATACAACTCGCTAGATGTCTATATACTAATGCAAGCTAATCTTCTCTCTCAATCCGATCCTTAGCTTATGCTTGTCAAACTCCTTTGACCCAAGCGCCTTCGTGAACGGATCTGCTGCATTTTCCTTTCCATCCACCTTTTGGATTTGCACATCCTCACGGGTTATGATCTCTCCTATCAGGTGAAACTTCTGCAGAACATGTTTCGATTTTTTATGAGACCTTGGTACCTTCACCTGAGCAAATAGTCCCAGTGTTATCACATAATAAAGGGACGAATTCGTTTATCGAAGGTACCACAACAAGTTCATCTATGAACTTTCTCATCCAAATCGCTTCTTTAGCTGCTTCGCAAGCCGCTATATATTCCGTTTTAGTCACCGAATCGGCTATAGTAGCATGTTTGGAACTCTTTCAACTTATTGCGCCTCCATTTAGACAAAACATATAGCCTGAAATGGACCGACTGTCATATTTGTCCGTCGAGAAACTCACATCAGTGAATCCTTCTAACTCCAAGTTAGAACCACCATGAATGAGGAACTGGTCCTTAGTCCTTCTCAAGTACTTAAGGATGTTCTTAACAACCTTCCAGTGTTCCCCATCAGGATCTGCCTGATATCTACTTACTACACTTAGTGCTTAGGCTACGTCAGACCTAGTACACGTCATGTAGAACATGATGGCTCCCACTACGCTAGCATAGGGAAGCCGACTCATGCGTTCTCTTTCTTCTGGGGTCTTAGGACAATTCTCCCTAGAAAGAGAAATTCCAGTGCCTATCAGTAGATAGCCCTTCTTGGAATTTTCCATGTTGTATCGTATCACGATACTATCAATGTACTATCAATGTACTGGGATTGTGACAGTCCAAGAAAACTCTTCGATCTAGCTCTATAGATCTTTATTTTGAGAATATAGGCTGCTTCTCCCTGATCCTTGATGGAGAACTGATCAGACAACCACGACTTCATCTTGCAACGCCATAATGCATTCCCTGTGAGCAAAATGTCATCCACATAAAGCACAAGGAAGACAACCGTACTCCCACTAAACTTTTTGTACACACAAGGATCCTCATCGCATCTAACAAAGTTGAACTCTTCAACTGCCTTGTTAAAGCGAATGCTCCAGGTTGGAGAAGCTTGCTTGAGTCCATAAATGGACCTCTAATGTTGCATACCATATGACTTTGAGTTGGCGACGTGAAACCCTCTAGTTGAGTTATGAAAACCTCTCCCTGGAGCTCTCAGTTAAGGAAAGCTATTTTCATGTCCATTTGCCAAATCTCATAGTTATAGAATGCCGTTATCGCAAGCAGAATCCAAATAGATTCGAGCATTGCCACAGGGGAGAACGTTTCTTCATAGTCAATCCCTTCTCGTGACTATATCCCTTGCAATGGAATAGCTTCCTAACGCGCTAAGCTTTATAGGCGCTTCTTCCTATTGGTTACTAGAGGGTATAGTTTGATTTATTATATTCTCCTGTTCCCGCACGTAAACGTATTTCTATTTCTTCCTTTACTAAAAAGGGTTCCTTGAGGACGGATATTCCATACAATGCTTAGGTCTCTCTACGGGTATTCTCAAGCAGACACAAGACTAAGACTAAGGTCGACAAGGAAGGAGCCGATAAGCATGCAGCCTACGAACGATGAACTCTCATAGGTCTACATACATCGGTATGTATGAGTCCTAGGAGTTCTGTAGCTCTCTCTCCGGTTCTGCTAAACGGAGATTTGGTTATCATACCAGTGAGACATGACTCACAAGTTGCATAAGATTCATAATAAAAATGGCCTAGAAGACCATCTTTATGCATCCTATTTATCCTCTTCTCACCGATGTGACCAAGTCTACAATGCCAAAGGTACGTCTATCTTTGACGATCATCTACCTTTCTCTTATGGTCCGAAACATGCATGTTAATTGGTTCTACATTAACATCAAGTAAGATATAAAGTCCTTGTTGCAAAGAACCATTCATACATAAATCATCACCATGATAAATAGAGCAAATGTTATTACTAAAAAATTTTGAAATCCACGTCTATCAAGCATAGAAATAGAAATTATGTTCGAAACAAACTTCGAAACATAATAACAGTCGTCTAACAAAAAAGTCTAGCCCGTAGACATAACAAGAAAAATCGATCCTACGTCTAGAGCAACAACACTTGCGCCATTTCCAACCTACAGACTGAAATCTCCCTTCCTGAACCTCCTACAGATCCTCAGTCCCTATAACATATTTCAGACGTTAAAACTGCTATCGATATCTAATACCCATCTAAATGAATCAATAGTAGTCGAAGATAACATGAAAACATTTTCCATGAGAATCTCACATTGTTTCTTGCCTTTGAGAGACTGTAGGTATTCCTTCCAGTTCCTCTTTCAATGTCATTTCTTCTTGTACAAGAAACACTCAACATCTGATTGGTTGGCCTTGGTGGCACCGCCTTTCGCCCTAGTCACACCAATTTTAGGCGTGCTCTGCCTGGTCCTAGGCCTCTTCTTGCCCTTCCTCTTCTAATGAGAGGACTGCCCAACCATGAACACAGATCCCGATACTCTCTTCCCTATTGACATCTGTTTCTCATACTCTGTGAGCATGTTGTGCATCTCATGCAACTCAACGTCCAGCTTTTTCATGTTATAGTTGACCACGAACGGGGAGAAGGACTCCGGAAGTGAGTGCAAGATCATCTCCTGCTGCATCTCCTTGTAGAAGGTACACCCCAGCTTCTCAAGTTGTTCTATCAGACTGATCATCCGTAGAACATGGGGTCCCACAGGAGAGCCCTCACTCAGAGCGGACTTGAACAAAGTCCCCGACAACTTGGAACTTGCCGTCCGACTCTGCTCACCAAACATCTTCTTAAGATGTTCAATGATCTGCTTGGCATCCATATGCTCGTGTTTTTTGTGGAGTTCGCCACTCAATGACGCCAGGATGAGACACTTCACAGTGATGCACATTTCCTCGTACTTGGTGTATTCACTGAAAGCCTCGTCATTCGCTGGATCTGGCACTGGAGGAGCCAGTTTGTCAATCACATCGATCAACTTCTCATGTGTTAGTACCAGACGCAAATTGCGTTGTCATTCGTCGAAATTCTCACCAACCAGCTTATTGGTCTCGAGGATTGGACGCAAATTGAACTGAGACATTCTCAGGAGATCTGAAAACAAAAGAAAAATTTAACAACAGAGAGTTAAACATCGTGAATATCATAAAGAAATAGACTTCATCTAAATGATATTTTTCCCTAATCAACGTCACAATAACATTAAAAATCTTATTTCTCAGTAACATTAATCTATTACTATATGCCTGAGCCCTTTGGTAGTCAAGACGTTTCCCAAACATATTAAATAGATTCTTTAAAAAAATTTATCCCTATAATATTTGTAGTGAATTAAAATGTGGCTCTATATCACATAGTTACATGGTAGTCAGGTCGTTCCTATCGATATAGTTGAGTTCATCCTTCAGCTCATGGCCGGATAACAATTAAGTTCATGTCCCCCGGGTAGTCCAGACGCTTACAAGAACTAATTGTTCCCTCCCAATAGACATCTGATGTCATAGACGTACGAATCAAAATCTTGAACTATATACGTCTTGGTAGTCAGGCCGTACCATGTAAACGAGAACCTATTCAAATGTCTACGATTAAGGAAAAGCCTAACAATAAACAATTCATCGTCTAAGAACTCAATGATTAATTTTTCAATTTTTTTAGGTGTGGGTTACGCATGCCCGCTCAGGCTCATGCGCTAGGGTTAGGGTTAGGAAAAACCCCAATCGGCGCCGCCCTATCGCCGGTCGCCCGTTCCGGGCGTGAAGAGCCACAGCTCAGGGCGCCTTTGGACCGCCGCTCGACCAGCTGCGAATCCCCAGCGTCGGGAGACTACAAACCGCCCTTTCGAGCGAAGGAACGGTTAGGGTTTTCGAAACCCTTTTGCCCACGCTATTCGCAGTCTCCCTCGATGCTCAACGACCGTCGCTCAACCCCCCGCCTCTCGCCTGTCGCTCGTGCGCTGCTCAACCCTCACCGCCTCTCTTTCGGTCTTTGCGATGGGCGCACGAAACGCCGTCCGACTTTCGACCTTCACGATGAGAGCCTGTGCCGTGTCGCCCAGGCTATGCCGCATCGCCCCTATTCCTCGCCGCCCCTGTTTCCGAGATCGGCGTCGAATGCGCGACCGACTAGGGTTGCGGCCCGTGCACTATTCTAACGGTGGTTCATTTATACGATCCGATTTTCATCCAAAAAACCAAAAACAAATCCTAAGTAGATGAACAAAGGCTTTGATACCACTGTTGGGTTGCTAATCGGGTGCGGAAGCGTGTTTTAACAACACAGATTGAAGATCTAGTCAAGTTCGGATTAGTTTGGAAACAATTTCGATAATACCTATTACGTTGAATGTTGTGATTGTGGGATATAAGATTTGATAGCGCAAGTCCTCTACTCGTATCCACGGGAGATCGGATCTGCAATCAACGGTTGGAGCGGAATTTTACGATGAACGAAACTTATTTTTGTTCTTCGTTTTTCTTTTTTGGTTTTTGGGATATGGAATCTTATTAACGAAAACCTGTTTTTCGTTCATTATATAATTATCAACTTTTTAATAATTACAACTTAAACCCAAAACTATCAAAATTACAGAAAAGGCATAATACTTTTAGTTTATATTTCCAATTGCCTTTTAAAAAAATAGTCTTTGCTGTTGAATATTTTTTTCAACCATGTTCAATCTACCACAAAGAAAAAATCTCTTCACCTCTCCATTTAAACTCCACTTGAACTCAGTGAAACTCCCAAAAATCAGCCTCGATTCCTTTTCCACCATCGATTGCCTCCAGTTCTTGCACTGTCAATGTCTTCTTGAAACTTTACTTAAAGCCGATGTCTCGATGCGACATCTGTTGTCTCCCATCTCTCACATTGTAGGTGCATATGAGAGATACAATCCCTTAACTTTCTCTTTCTACCAGCATGAATGGAGCCTTTGTCACCGTTCGCGAGTCCCTCCTCTCTACCTCCCGTATTGTTCTATTGCTTCCCCGTCATTTTATCCACCTACAAACATAGCGTCTCAGGTGTTTTGTGGCCCGTCACCATGGTGCATCATTCTCTATCTCTCCCTTGCTCGCCCATGACATCTTCGTCACGACTCTTCTTTACCCCGCCTTCTCTGCTCTTCTCTCCGTATCGAGGTCTACACATGCGAACATGGAGACACTACTCTTTCTATCATGTCTCTCCCCACCTACGCACTTAGACTCTTTAAGGGTCGTCTCTCCCACCGACGAATCAATATTACATTTTCAAGTCTTGGATTCATTTGTTTGCGAAAGATGTATATTATGTTACATATACATATAAATGTTTGATTTATAACCAATTTAGGGTTTTCATACCACTCATTTAGATGTCTCCTCTCCCACTGTTGATTCAATATTTCCTTTTCGAATTTTGGGTTTTAATTTGTTTCATTTATCATGGTTAATCACCTAGTTTCATGCGTTTGTGACAACAATAGGATGTAGATAGATATATATAAGAAGTTAAAAAAATTTCTATTACCTCATGATGCCACCTTATCATGTTGTGACAAAGAAAAATTCATGGGCGAAGACTTCACCGCTTTCATAAAACGCCTTAGATTCCCCATATCCAATCAATCTTTGTTTTTTTCTTCTTTCTCCTTTCTCGATCCATTCGCCTGTGATTAGGTCAATCATATCAATTTTTGTGTTGCAGATGACAAAGGAACGCGACTACACATGTCTGGATAATACGAGGGGCGGTGTGGTGATAGGGGCATTTTTTATAATGCGAGGGTGGCGGCTTGGCTATAGGGTCATGCTCGATATTACCTATTCAATTGGTATGTAAAGTTTTGATTTTGTATATATAAGTGAAGCTGGCATCAAACGAATCTAATAGAAACATTAGTTATTGTCATGGTTTCCTCTTACAATAATTTGTTTTCTTTATCAAGTAGGAACGTGGAGATTCTAACTTGCATCAAAACTGATAAAAATGGTTATTAGGTCAATAGAGCTAAATGGTTGCTTGAACCCGCCAAATTCAATTGGTATGTCAAGTTTGGATTTTGTAGCTATAGGTGAAGACCATGAGTTACACCGAATCAGGCGAATAGAGTCCTTGGTTATTGACTTGACGAGACTCCTGTATGGGTTCATGTATCGATGTATATATAGGTTTTTTACAAGTCATATGTCACTACCAAAAAAAACATGTCATTTCCAATAGACATATCCATTGGAAATGATTAGATTTTTGTTAGAAATGACCTTTACCAACGGACTTCAACGGATTTAGAGCCGTTGGAAATCGATCGTTTAAAATCCACATTCATTGTGATTTGCAAGTGCAGTGCAACAAATAACATCCGTTGATAACTTTCAACGGAATGCAGCGGATATATCTGTTGAAAAGTTGCAGCGGATGCCCGTTACATTGGTGCAACGGATTCCCGTTGGTCGAGTGCAAACCTGTTGAAGACTAAAATGGTGGGAGTGATCTACGGATACCCCTTGGAAAAAAATAGCGGTAATTTTAAAAAATCAACGGATCAGACTAATAGGGTCCTTGGTTATTGACTTGACATGACTCCTGTATGGGTTCATGTATCGATGTATATATAGGTTTTTTACAAGTCATATGTCATTACCAAAAAAATATGCCATTTCCAATAGACATATCCGTTGGAAATGACTAGATTTTTGTTAGAAATGACCTTTACCAACGGATTTCAACGGATTTAGAGCCGTTGGAAATCGATCGTTGAAAATCCACATTCATTGTGATTTGCAACTACAGTGCAACAGATAACATCCGTTGATAACTTTCAACGAAATGCAACGGATATATCTGTTGAAAAGTTGCAGCGGATGCCCGTTACAATGGTGCAACGGATGCCCGTTGGTGGAGTGCAAACCCGTTGAAAACTAAAATGGTGGGAGTGATCTATGGATACCCCTTGGAAAAAAATGGCGGTAATTTTAAAAAATCAACGGATCAGACTAATAGAGTCCTTGGTTATGGACTTGACAAGACTCTTGTATAGGTTCATGTATCGATGTATATATAGGTTTTTTACAAGTCATATGTCACTACCAAAAAAACATGCCATTTCCAATAGCCATATCCGTTGGAAATGACTAGATTTTTGTTAGAAATGACCTTTACCAACGGATTTCAACGGATTTAGAGCCGTTGGAAATCGATCGTTGAAATTCCATATTCATTGTGATTTGCAACTACAGTGCAACAGATAACATCCGTTGATAACTTTCAACGGAATGCAGCGGATATATCTGTTGAAAAGTTGCAGCGGATGCCCGTTACATTGGAGCAACGGATGCCCGTTGGTGGAGTGCAAACCCGTTGAAAACTAAAATGGTGGGAGTGATCCACGGATACCCCTTGGAAAAAAATGGCGGTAATTTTAAAAAATCAACCGATACACGTTGAAAGTTTTGAATCTTTTGAACGGGTATCCATTGAAAAACTAACGAATTTTTTTTTTAAAATTAAAAAACATTTTAGAAAACTTAATATAAATAAAATTTATACAAATTAAAAACCTAGTTTACAACATATCATCTAAACCGGTAGTACAGTCTTCATCCTCGTGATCGCCAATGTTTTGTGAAGGGATTGCATCAGAATCGATGTTCGGTTCTTGTCTCGGTGTTGTTGCCCCCACTGGTGGTGGTGGCTGATACACTCGACCGGTCTTCAAATTCGCTGATACTCTCTATGTGACACATCTGCGCTCGAGTATCTCGAAACTCATTTGCGTTGCTCGAAGTGTAGTTTCGAGTTGCTCGATGCGTCTTCTTGCGTGTAAGTCTCTTAGACCGCGAGAGGTACCGTCATGGCGTCCTCAATGATATTATTTTGTAACGAACCTAGACCGTATATACGCCCCTTATACGATCTAACAGACTGCAATGTAGGGGTGGGCAAAAAACCCGCAGGACCCGTCCCGTCCCGAAACCCATCCCGAACCCGCAAAAAATTACTCGTACCCGTGGGTTCGGGTTTAGGTAATTTAGTTTCAATACCCGCGGGTTCGGGACGGGTTTTGTAGATTAATAAACGGGTACCCACGGGTATCCGCAAAAGATTACAAATATACCCCTATTTTTATTGTTTATTACCTAAATACCTTCTAACCCTAATTTTACAGATACCCTCTAACCCTAATTTTAAAGATACCCTTCTCTCTGTAGCACCCTCCTCGCGCGACGCCTCCCTCCCATCCGTCCGACCTCCCTCCTCGCGTCTTGCTCTCTGTTGCTCACCCTCCTCGCGCGGCGCCTCCCTCTTTGTTGCTCACCTCGCGCGGCGCCTCCCTCTCTGTTGCTCACCCTCCTCGCACGACGCCTCCCTCTCTGTTGCTCACCCTCCTCGCGCGATACCTCCCTCTCTGTTGCTCACCCTCCTCGCACGGTGCCTCCCTCCCATCCGTCCGACCCTCGTGCTCTCTGTTGCCCACCCTCTTGCTCTTGCTCACCCTCCTCGCAACGCCTCCCTCTCCGACCGGCTCTCTTGCTCACCCTCCTCACGGCGCCTCCCATTTGTTTTTTTTGCGGGACGGGTACCCGCGGGTTTGGCGAGTTTTTGCGGGTTTTTTCAGATACCCGAACAGCGGGTACCAGCACCTTGCGGGTACGGGTACGGGTACTAAAACTAGTTATCCATGCGGGATGAGCTCGGGTGCGGGTAGTGAGATTCTCGCGGGTACACGCGGGTGCCCACCCCTACTGCAATGTAAAACACGTTAAAGTTAGCATATTGTTAGAAAATTTATGTAACTAAAGAATTATAATAGCAATGATCTTATTATATACCTCTAAATAAATTTTGTCCTTTTGTAAAGAACTAAGATCGTCGGGAGTTAACTGATGGCTGTGATTGCTATGTAATCTTCTTCGTCACCGCTTTCATGGTCCGTTCCGCCCAAGAGTCGATTAGCTCAGGTTCGTCAACTTCTTCCCCGACAACAGATGTCTTCTTTGCGTGGGTTTCTACAACTAGCTCAAGAAGAGTCGGTTCTCTTCCCATCCTCTGCATCTGTAATATTATAGTAATATAATCACTTAACAATTTTATATACCAATAAATTTAAATAATTAACTGAAATAACTATTATCAATTCTTTCTTTCGTTTTGAGAATGACTTTGATCCCGAGGTATGGTGATGCGGACCATCCTTGGGAACCTTCTTACTGTAAAGACATAAATTGGCCTTCTCGCTTTTGGCCTTGAAATCCTCGGACTCCCAGAGTTGGTTGAATACCTCGCCCGTTACCCATGTCATTTTTTCGTTCTTTTTGTAATTGTTATGCTTGTCATTGGTCATCATCAAGTGCAACCGGGCTTGCATGTCGTGCACCCAAGCTATATAGATGCGCGACGTATCCTTCTTCCTTCATATATACGCCCGCTGCAAAATTAAATTTCAATAAATTAGTTTATAAATAAAAGTATATAATAATTTTAAATTTTAATTTATATTAAAAATACTTACGATAAATGTACACTACCGTCAGTGACGTATAACTTCTGGCGTCACTTACTAGGAATAATAGAGTCGATCTTGTAGCGAATCTTGGATGATGTTGTTGTTCGTATGTTTTAGAACATCATCCACATCAAACATGGACACAGAAATCAAATAATTAGATAGTATTTATTATTAATTTCAATATGAATTTTTCTAACTAATATCGTACTATAATGTCCTATCAGGATGTTCATGGTTAATAATAGGGACAAAAGGACGCTCGTCGAAACTATCGATCAATGCATATATATCCATCATATCATCTTCTTCATAAAAATATTGATGGTACTGATATAGGTGAAGGATTCCAATATGGTGGAGGTGGAGGCGGTGGCGGGGCTACCGTGGAACCCACCAACATTCCACCATAACCGATAAATCATCGAGCTCTCATTGTGTTTAAGTGTTTAGGATTTCTGTTTGAGAGAAATTGATATTTTGGTTATGAAATTGTGTTGAAAATGACTCTTCAACGGTTCAAATACAGATATTTCCAACGGATTCCCGTTGGAAATAACGTTACATCAACGGACGAAATTAATTGATATGACTGTTGGATTTTCAACGTGCATCAATTGGAAATTCCAACGGATGCTTGTTGGAAAAATGTGTTCCCGAGGCAACGGGATGATGTAATGACGGTACTTTCATTCCAATGGTTGATTTTCCTAACATATGTCCGTTGAAACTTGAATATGCAATGTTAAAAGAATCATTTAAAAATTTGGATATTATAATTACACAATTCAAATTTCTTCTTTGATAGATTATTCGATTGCCGAGTCTACCTTCTATTGTTCATTGAATTCATTTTTGTGTTCATATTCTACATCTTCTAGTTCATCATCTTCATAATCTCGGATGTATTCTCCATCTATTCAGTTCTTGCGAGAATCTCCTCCTAATTGTATGTATCAATTAAGCGTATTGGCTAAGGGTGATCGGTTTACAATGGATCTTCTTTTTTATCTGTGCTTATAACTCCATGGACTTGATCTTAACTACGACCCACCACTCATCTCTTCAACGTTTCAATATTGTTGGATATTGCACGTTACATATTTGATCTGTTTGATCTATTGTGATGAATGGGCAACACTTAGCATATTATCGTGTCGGATTGATGTCAATTCCTCCCTATGAATTTTTTTGTGTAACACGTCGTACGATTGGGTCGAAACAATGACATTTAAAAAGTATTACCTTCAATTTAACAAGACCGAGATATTTACTTATAGGATTTAATGAAAAATTCCGTAAAAATTATCACCATCTATTTCACTATTAACGTAAGTGTCATAATTGTATATACTTCTATGGTTTCCATTATAAGTGTGGAATATGTATATACGAGTTAACAAAATTGGCCATCACAAAACATTTCTTGTAGGACCATTACCCAAATCTTTCAACAAATAAATCCTTTATAACATAACTTTTTGTTTTTATATATATATATATATATAACACACGAATATATGTTTACTTACGTAATCTCTCAACCACGATTTATAATGTTGAACTTTTATTTTCATGAATTCATCCGCATTTAAATGAGGATATGTATCCATTACTTCTTCATCAAATAGCCTGTAATGAGAGCACGATAACATATATATATATATATATATTTGTGCTTAAAAGAGAATTTTCATCGTTTTGTACCATTCGAAAGGTAATACCTCTTGACAATTTAGTACTATATATGTGTGGACGTGATTATACTCCTTTGGTGTTAACTAATATTCTTCGGATTTTCCTCATATACATCCAATCAGTGTAAATATCTCAGGAATTGTGCCAAATTGAGGCGAGTTCCTTCGACATGCTTTTTCCAAGCCCCTTCTTGCACTTCTATCACTCCAGCTTGGATTTCTGAGAGTAGATAGAATGGGTCTCGGGGGACGTGTGGCAGATCGCTTGGCTTCTTGCATGGGAAGCGAGACCCGAAGGGTGAGCTTCGAGCGGCTAGCTTCTAGAACTATATAATAAGCATTAGGTATTCTGAGCTGGAAAGAGGTCGACACTAGGCTCTCTAGTTAAGGCTGAGTATGATTGGCAATTTCCAGGTTCAATGTTGCGTTAAATTTGTAAATCTTTCTTAGTGAGAGTGCAATTAGCAAGCTTACATAATATTGATATAGATAGTTTGTGTGATCTTCTGCTGAGCGTCTTTGTTTCGTCGGAATATGCAAATCGAAATAAAACTTGTTGTATGTGATTTCTTTCAACAAGTACATTTTAATAATAGATCCTTCAAGCATTACTTTGTTTTTTAAATTTTTCTTCAGATGAAAGAAAACCTTTCGAAAGGATACATCCATTTGAATTTAACTGGCCCACCGAGTATTAGGCAAATGTTCCATGGCATCAAAGAAAGAAAGCGAAAAAACTTTTTTCAATGAGCATAATACTTCAGATATAATGTTTTTCATTAATTTCAATCATCCTTTTTTAAATTTCTTGAACATATATCTCTGAAAAATATTCTAATTTCGCATAGCACATCGTGAACGTTTTGTGGTAAGAGCTCAACAAATTCAATTGGAATGAGTCGCTGCATGAAAACGTGAAAATCGTGACTTTTCAACCCGATCAGCCTCGAACCAACAATATCCACCCACCGAGCAATGTTTGATGCATATCCATTTGGAAATTTAACGTCTTTTTTTAACCTTCTTAATAATGCGGTTTTCGCTAACCCATACAATCTGAATATTGGGATAGATGTCCTTCCATCTCGCAACTCCAACTTAGATCTTCGATATATTGTCTTCAAATCTTTTATTGATGGTGTATTATCTTTCGTTTTCCCCGTCACATTCAAAATAGTGTCGATAATATTATCGAAAAAGTTCTTTTTTATTTGCATAACATCCAAATTATGACGCATTATCAGTGATTTCCAATATGATAGTTCCTAAAAAATACTACGTTTATACCAGTTATGCCATTCACCTTGGCCTTTTGGTTTTCGATGCACACGATCTCCACCGTATTCTATCGATTCTTGTAAATCTTCAATCGTGTTTAATTGTTCATAAAGGATTTGTGTTCCAGTTTGCATGCATGATGCCTCTTCTTTTTGTATCATGTTCTTTCGATTTATTTTATCTTTTCTGAATGTATGTCCACGGGAAAAAAATCTTTTATGATAATCAAACCAACATGGTTTCTTCCCATGTATTAGATCGAAATGTATCTGTATCCTCCATACGATATGGACATGCCAATCCCCCATGCGTGCTCTATCCAGATAACATTCCAAAAGCAGTAAAGTGGCTAATTTTCCATAAAAGGCTGCTTTCAATATTTTGCTTCGTACTCACGTCATAAGCAAGAATTCCATCTTTCCAAACATATCTTAATTCATTAATTATAGCTGTAAAAAGATATCGAAACTTTTCTTCGGATGTTTTGGTCCTGAAATCAGCAACGTCAAAAATATTACTTCTTTTTTCAGACACATATCGGGAGGTAAATTATACGGAGACAAAATCACCGACCATAGAGAATATTGACTTCCAGATTTTCCATATGGACTAAAACCATTGGTGCACAGGCAAAAATAAACATTTCTCCTTTCATACGTAAACTCAGGAAATATATCATTGAAATTGTTCTAAGCTTTACCATTCGATGGATGTTGCATTATCCTTTTTTCAGTCGTGTTCTGTGTGCCATCTCATTGCTGTAGTGGTTTTTTTATTTATATAACCTTCTTAACCTGTTTGCTATAGATATATAGAACGTTTTTTGTACGATATATATTTACGTGAAGATGGTTTCTTTGGACGAAATCTGGTTGCACCACAAAATTTACATCCCAATAAGTCTTCATCATTTCCTCAAAACAACATGCAACTGTTTTTACAAACATCAATTTTCTCATGTGGTATTCCCAAATCTTTTAAAACATTTTTTGTTTTGTAATATATCTCGAGAGCTTAATTATTTTCTGGTAAATATTCACACATGGTTTTGCAAAATGAATCCATGCATTTTTTAGCAACGTTGTAGTATATTTTTATACTCATCAGTCTTGAGGACAAAGATAAACGAGATTGTCTTTCATGAAAACCTTCATATATAGGTTGTTTCGTCGAATTCAATAGGTTGAAAAATCGGCGTGTCTCATTGTTGGGCATCTCTTCATGCGGTTGCTCAATAACTCCAGAAAAAGCATCTGACACCACAGATGGATTGGTTATTGATGCTTCATAAACAACTTCTTCAGTTTTCTATTTCTTGTGCTTCTTGTACAATATCTTTTACACTATAATTTTCACCGTAAAATAACCAAATTTTGTAATTATCTACGAAATCTACCTTCTAAAGATGTTTGCAAATAATTTCTTGACTCCGATACTGTAGGGTTGATTTGATTATGCGGAAACGTGTTTTAATCAACCCGAATAACGATCTAGTCATGTTTACGATTAATTGTTCGGTTCAACGATAAAATACTCAAGAACAGTTTCTGAGATACCTGTAGCGTTGAATTGAGGATCGGATGTGAGACTTGATGATGCAAGTCCTCTACGATTATCCACGCCGAGATCGGGATCGCTTTGATGTGGAAATCAGAAGAACGAAAAACTATTTTTCGTTCTTCGTTCTATTTCTTTTCTGACGGCTAGGTTTTAGGTTTTTAGAATAGTGTGTTTACGAAACCTCGTAAAGCGCTTATTTATAATTATTAACTCCTTAATAATTACAAATTAAACCCAAAACTATTCAAATATTACATAATTGGCATAGGACTTTCAATCTCCCACTTGCCTTTACGTAATATTTCAAATAGTCGAAATACATGTATCTCCATACACATATTTGCCTGTACATCTTATGTACTAACCCAAAAGAAAAACAAATACAATTATATTCTTCGGTGCTAGCGGATGAATATAACTGTATCCCACACTGATTGTCTAACAATCATAAGCAGATACCGAGACACTCGTATGCGTGTGACCTCGTAGGTTCATCACTAAGCTGGTAGTCAATTAGTCTCACTAATTAACTAATCGAGGTTGACGTCTAGCAATTCTCCTCAACGACCAGATAGTATGAAGTAACATCCTTACTCTGTAGAACCATGGTAGAAGGATAATATTATTATTTCCCTCCGTCTTTACAGCTCCGGATAATCCTAGGACATGGTCTGACTGTCAAATCCTAATAGATTATCAACTATGTTTCATGCCTAACATAACTGACTGGTGAATGATCGCAAGAAACTCCTTTCTTCTCTCATTCAAATGCCCTGGCCAAGGTCTTTCAGTCATTATGTTGCTGACAACATAGAGCTCAAACTCTTTACCTAGAGTTGACGGATTCCATCTTGATCAATCACTAACTGCACAAGCATCTAATCATTCCCAATATCCTTTCAACTTACATCCCAAGGCATAAGGTGTCCAGTATCAAAGAATGGTAGATAACTTGTCAGTTACTATGTTGATCTCAGGTCTAAGGAAATTATAATATTCCAATCCTTCCAGAGAAATTCCTATTGACAGTTCAATGGTAATGTAACCATTAGGAATTCTCCCTTTGGGTCTGTTCAATGATCACATCTCTATGTGCATCATCCATACATGTGATTTAGTAAAAGAGATCTACTATTGAAACGGATGATCGGATGTGAGACTTGATGATGCAAGTCCTCTACGATTATCCACGCCGAGATCGGGATCGCTTTGATGTGGAAATCAGAAGAACGAAAAACTATTTTTCGTTCTTCGTTCTTTTTCTTTTCTGACGGCTAGGTTTTAGGTTTTTAGAATAGTGTGTTTACGAAACCTCGTAAAGCGCTTATTTATAATTATTAACTCTTTAATAATTACAAATTAAACCCATAACTATTCAAATATTACATAATTGGCATAGGACTTTCAGATACTTCATGTTTTGCATCTTTTACAGGGACATAACATTGTCCCATTTTTCTTGACACAAATGTTGCATCAACGCAAATCTCAAAAATTTCTCCAATCCGTGTAAGAATTTTTTAGTAACTTCTTCGGTTACGAGATCTTTTCTTCTGTATATCTATTCTCTCGATCTATATATATATCTCTATTTGAAGAAAACGACACTGTTTGAAAATATATTTGTTTTTTATGGCTTGATGGTAGAAGGATCGATTTCGATCGATAAATAGTGAATTTTCCATGGGCATCCGTTGGTAAGACCAACAGATGTCCGTTGAAACATAATGTTGAATTATTCCAAAGATAACCTCGAAATTCTAACTTTTTAACAGGCATTCATTGATACTCACAACGGATTTCCATTTCCCTCGACAAAGGATATCCGATTATATTTTGGTTTATGTTTTGATTTCGGCTTCAATTTCAAATACCTTTGAAGCATACGAGAGTAGAGAACTAGGAAAGCTTCTCGGTGTTGCTAGGATGCAAAATTTCATTAGTTTTGAGTAGATACTCCAAGTTTTTTATGCATTGAATCCTTTTTTACAGTAAAAGTTTTATAAAGTAAATAATGATTCGGTTGTTTGGATAGTGTCACTTATCAAGCCAAATAGAGATGTTAGAACCGTGTTAGATATTATTTGTTGTAAGATATATGATATTTGTTGTGAAATATATACAATTCAATGTAAATGCATAAGTTTGAAATTTTGAGTTTGTTTTCTTCAACCATAAATATAGATGTGGGAAGACTTTGTTTAAATTTTTTAGTTATTAATTTGTATGCGTATAAATAAATACGATTTTTTTTATATTTGATTTATCATCATGTTTTTAGATAAATTTGTTGTTTGGAACTTATTTTGATTTTTTTTTTCATTTATCCTAATTAAAAAACGTAAATAAAAACATTTTGGCAAATCAAATTGGCACAATACAGATTTTTCATTCATTTGCCAAAGATTATAATTTATATGCATGCATTGCATGACCATAATTCCTCTCTCCATTTCTTTCTCTTTCTATCGCATATTTATTGTGTCTTATTTTTCTTCTTTTCTTTTGTCAAGAATTAATTATATCAATAAAATTATATTAGTAAATATATTATTTTTATTTGTTTATCAAAATATTTTTGGTTAAATATATGATATATTTTATGTATAACATTGTCCTTTTCATCGATTATATATTTTTATATAAATAAATATTAACTATAAATTATAAAACTATAAAAAAAATCTAAATCAGATGAGATTATATCTTTTCAAACTGGTTTTCATCAACAACCAATTGTATGTTGCATTTTAAAAAGTTATTTCGTCAAATTGATTTACGATATTGGACATGAATGACAACTACACAAAAGAATCAGAAGTAACAAATAAAGGTTATCAGAATATATTCACCAACCTTCAAAATACGTAAGGTATGAAGAAAAATATAAAACCTCATTTTCATTTGACATCTTTAATCATATATAATATACAATATTTTTATTATCTATCTATCATTGAATTGTTTTTCACGGGTCAAATTAACGAAGACGGTTTCCAAGTAAGATGAGATTAAAGAATACAAAATCGTCGTGATCGATATCAATATCTGTATAAAAAAATATTTTTTTAAAAAACCCCACGCGTCTTGCGGATCAAATTTATAGTGTTAGAAAATAATGAATGTTCACTTAATCCAAAATATATTCCAAATATTCTTGAATTAATACGACTTGTAGATAAACTAAATAAAAAAATACAATTCAATTTGTTTAAATATAGAACGTTTATGTTAATCAAACCGAGTCTAATTAGTAACTTAGCATATATGTTATTCATTTAGTTCAAACTATATCATATTTAACCAAATTAAACTCCAACCAACCAAACCCCATTTAAATCAAAACATTAATTAATATTGTGAACGCAGTAAAAATTGGATCGGAGTTTGTTTGTGTTGTTTCAGGTGGTTGAGACAATTAAGGGAGTTGAATTCAAATTGAAGGAGACTGGAGCGAGTCAACGAGAAGACCAAGGAGAAGATTGAGGAATCAAGAGAATCGAGCGGATTCAAAGCTGAAGATATTTCAGCATGACGGCGCGGCGGAAGAACCAGAGGTGGTTACTGAGCCGTGAGCAAGGCAGATAAATTGACCTGAAAATCAAGAAATAAGGTCAACGAATCTGTGGAGTATCGCAAGTAAATAAACAAATACTGTCTGATATTTTCTAGTCCGATTGGTTATTAGTTTAATAGTCATCTTCTACAAGCTTTCAATTGGTATCAGAGCCGGTAACCATTATTTAGAGTAAAATCTAAAATCTGGTTGGAGATCCAAGAAGAAGACTAAAATGGAAGGACCGAGAGACATGTATTCGTTCGGTAAACCAGTCATGTTAGATTCATCTAATTATGGGTACTGGAAAGTAAAGATGCGAGCAAACATTCGAGGAATTGACGAAGATGCGTGGAGTGCAGTAAAAAACGGTTGGACACCACCCACTGTTATCGACGAAAATGGAAAAGAAAAGGAAAAGCCATCAGACCAGTGGACACCTAGTGAAAAGAGAAGCTCGACGTTTAACGCTAAAGCCTTGACAACTATCTTTTCATCAGTAGATATAAATGAATTTAAACAGATTCAAGGGTGCGAATCAGCTAAGGAGGCATGGGATACACTGGAAACTATCCACGAAGGCACAACAAGTGTAAAGAGAACACGACTAGATATATTGGAACACCAGTTTGAAAAACTGGGGAGAATACGAAAGTGTGAAGGAATTCAGTGGACGGATGAATGCAATTGCAAACGAGGTAAGTGTACTTGGACTAAACCTAGATGACAAGAAACTTGTCAAGAAGCTGTTAAGATGCCTTCCGAAGAAGTTCCACGCTCAGAAAGTGGCCATGAATATGTCCTTGAACACAGATACAACCAGTTTCAAAAGAAATAGTTGGAATTCTAGCAGCGTATGAACTAGAATTGCAACTGGAACAAGGAGATATAGCCAAAGAGGGAAGTAAGGGAGTTGTACTACAAGCCGCTTCAGAAAACACCAGGTTAGATAATCTTGAAGAAAACATTGTATTACTAACCAGAAAATTTGGAAAATTCATGAAGAGAAAGTTAGGAATGAGAAAAGCATCAACCGAAGATGCTGGATTTAGAAAGGAGAACAAATCTAGTTCTCAATGTCATGAATGCAAAGTATGGGCACTNATCGTATTACTAACCAGAAAATTTGGAAAATTCATGAAGAGAAAGTCAGGAATGAGAAAAGCATCAACCGAAGATGCTGGATTTAGAAAGGAGAACAAGTCTAGTTCTCAATGTCATGAATGCAAAGGTTATGGGCACTTTAAATCAGATTGTCCCAACATCACAAAAAGGGAAAATATGCTGAAGAATCTCAGAGAAACACAATGTTTTAAATGCAAGGAATTTGGTCACACAAAGAACGAATGTGCTGACAATAATTCAGTGAAAGGTAAATCACTAATCATGCTGAGTGACTCCAGTTCTGAATCTGGAGAAGAATCAGAAGAAGAACAGTCCAGTTTCGTTGCCTTCATAGGAATCATTGATGAGGATGACAAAGAAAGTGAAAAAGATCAACTAGAAGAGAAAGATGAAGTTGATGTTGAAATGATCTACAATGATTGGATCAAGATGAGAAAGCTGAACGTCCAACTATTGAAGGAAATTAAGACTTTGGAAACTCAAATCCAAGACATGAAAAACGAAGTGCTTGCTAAGGATGAGGAAGTGCACTTTGTTAAAAGACAATTAGAGGAAACAAACAAACAACTGAAGATGTTGTCGAATGGAACTGACAAATTGGACCATCTACTTTCGATCGGAAAAATGAAAGGTGACAATCACGGAATAGGCTATGTTGGGAATACGAGCAATACAGAAAATAGATTTGTGTCTGGAGGAGATTTACAAGAAAGACAAGCAACATACAACTCATCAAAGCATGGTCAGAATCAGCAAAGTATTGACAGGAAAAGAGATTGGAATCATCATGTTGCTGACTATAGACGTAGAGAACAACATCAGAGAGGTGTTCATCACTACAATCAGAGAAGAAATATGTCAACCTCGAACTCAGGAAATCACGGTTGGAAAAAACAATATGGAAATTACAGAAGAAGAAAATCTGTTACTTGCTACTTCTGTGGAATTAGGGGCCATAAACAGCGTACATGCTACAAGAAAAACAGGTATGATGCAAGCAAGTCCTCAAAAATAAAACAGATTTGGGTAAGGAAAAGTGATCTGAATTGCTACGTTGCATACATCTCTGCTCATAAAGAAAAGACAAATACCTGGTACTTTGACAGTGGATGCTCAAGACACATGACAGGTAACAAAGAACTACTTTCAAATTTTGTTGAAATAAAAAATGCAGGGAGTGTAGTGTTTGGAGACGGAAACAAAGGAAGAATCCTCGGCAAAGGAGATATTATCTCACCAGGACAGCCAGCTCTAACAAATGTTCAATTTGTTGCGGGTCTAACAGCTAATTTGATTAGTATCAGTCAACTTTGTGACAACCATCACCACGTTAAGTTTACTAACACAGAATGCTTGGTTATGAATTCTGATAACAAGTGTGTGCTTACAAGATCGCGATCTTCAAACAATTATTACGTATAGACTGAAGATAAGGTTTGCTTTAAAGCAACCGACGATGCGCTATCACTGTGGCATCAGCGTCCCTAAGCTAAAGTTAGATAAATCAGAAACTTGCAAACCGTGTCAGCTAGGTAAACAAATCAAAGTTCACCACAAGCGAATACCTGAAGTAAAGACAGAAAAAATCCTGGAATTGCTACACATGGACTTGATGGGTCCAATGAGAACAGAGAGTTTCGGAGGAAAAAGATATATCTTTGTCATTGTAGATGATTTTTCCAGATATACTTGGGTGAAGTTTCTGCGAGAGAAATCAGAAATGTTTGAGCTATTTCATTTCCTATTCCTTCAATTGAAAAATACTAAAGGTTGCATTGAGCGTATCAGGAGCGATCACGGAAAAGAATTCGAGAATGATATTTTCAACAAATTTTGTCAAAAAGAGCGATCATGGAAAAGAATTCGAGAATGACATTTTCAACAAATTTTGTCAAAAACATGGTATCATTCACGAGTTTTCAGCACCAAAAACGCCGCAGCAAAATGGAGTTGTCGAAAGGAAGAATAGAACATTGCAAGAAATGGCTCGAGCAATGCTGCATGGCAAATCCATATCCATTCGATTCTGGGCAGAAGCAATAAATACAACGTGCTATATCATCAATCGTGTATATCTTCGGCTAGGTATGTCAAAAACTCCATACGAGCTCTGGAAAGGTAAGAGTCCAAATTTGAGTTACTTTCACATATTTGGGTGCACTTACTACGTACTGAACGATAAAGAATGCCTTGGTAAGTTTGACGCCAAGAGTGATGAGGGAATTTTTCTTGGCTATGGTAATAACACCACTGCTTTTCGAATTTTCAACTTAAGGACAAGAAAAGTTATTGAATCAGTAAACGTTGTATTTGATGAATATCATTCTACTGAGTGTGTTATTTTTCCTTTCTCGACAGGAACTGTACAAGAACAGATAGATTCAATGCAGGATCATTTAAGTGCACCTACTGACCACTACACGATAGAAAGTGAGACAGACGGAGATGTTTCAGAACATGAGAGCCCTCGTACCAATGTTGAGCAAATTACGGTACACAAAAATCATTCTATAGAGGATGTCATTGGTAATCTTGAAGATGGAATACGCACACGCAATAAACCACGAATAAACTATCACGATATGGTAAAATTTGCATGTTTTACATCACAAATAGAACAAAAAAATGTTTGTGATGCGTTAGACGATGAATCCTGGATTAAAGCGATGCATGAAGAATTAGAGCAATTTGTTAGAAACGATGTTTGGATCTTAGTTCCTAGACCATTACATCTGAATGTGATAGGCACGAAATGGGTATTCAAAAATAAAACAAATGGGTAAGGAGAAATTGTCCGGAATAAAGCTAGGTTAGTTGCACAAGGTTACACTCAAGTAGAAGGAGTAGACTTTGATGAAAATTTTGCTCCAGTGGCTAGACTAGAATCAATTCGTCTATTGCTCGGTGTTGCGTGTTTATTTGGATTCAAATTGTTTCAGATGGATGTAAAGAGCGCATTTCTCAATGGTATACTTCAAGAAGAAGTATATGTCGAACAGCCTAAAGGATTTGAAGACCCACATAATCCAGATCACGTTTACAAGCTTAAGAAAGCCCTGTACAGATTAAAACAAGCATCTCGTGCTTCGTATGAAAGGCTCACAAGTTTTCTTGTGCAGAATGGCTACAAAAGAGGGGGAGTTGATAAAACTCTATTCATTCATAATTCAGATGGCATCTTATTGCTTGTTCAGATTTACGTTGAAGACATTGTCTTTGGTTCAAAATCGCAGGAAAAAGTAAATTGGTTTGTGGAAACCATGAAGAGAGAGTTTGAAATGAGCATGTTCGGAGAGCTAAGCTACTTTCTTGGATTACAAGTAAAACAACTTAATGATGGGTTGTTCATCTCTCAAAGCACTTACGCCAGAAATCTGGTAAAGAGATTCGAACTGGATCATAGTAAGTCAGCCAGTACTCCAATGTCGACAACATCAAAGCTGACAAGAGATGTAGATGGTGAAGATGTTGAGGTTAAGTTGTACCGAAATATGATTGGTAGTCTACTGTATCTTACTGCAAGTAG
Source organism: Gynandropsis gynandra (assembly GCA_036759665.1). Lineage (NCBI taxonomy): Eukaryota > Viridiplantae > Streptophyta > Magnoliopsida > Brassicales > Cleomaceae > Gynandropsis > Gynandropsis gynandra. Next base: position 33,934,615 of record CM071871.1, on the reverse strand, counting down.
ACCTGATTTATGTTTAAGTGTAGGGATTTGCGCCAGGTACCAAGCTAAACCAAAGAAATCCCACTTGCTTGCTGTTAAACGGATTATCAAATACGTCAAGGGTACTGCAGAGTATGTGATACTGTATTCCAAAGACACTAACTGTGAACTTGCAGGTTTTAGCGATGTTGATTGGGGAGGAAATGCAGACGATCGGAAAAGTACTTCTGGGGGTTGTTTCTTTCTAGGAAACAATTTGGTTTCATGGCACAGCAAAAAGCAAAACTCGACGTCACTTTCTACTACTGAAGCTGAATATATTGCTCTGGGAAGCTGTTGCACTCAACTGTTATGGATGAATCAAATGCTTATGGACTACGGTATGCAATCCAGAACTTTTACCGCATGGTGTGATAATACTAGTCCAATTGATATCTCTAAAAATCCTGTTCAGCATTCTAGAACGAAACATATAGAGATAAGGCATCATTTTTTGAGAGAAAAAGTTGAGCAAAAACAAATGAAAGTTGAATATGTGCCTACGGAACGTCAGCTCGCAGATATTTTCACAAAACCTTTGGATTTAAATCGGTTTATTTCTCTGAGAAAATCGCTGGGTGTGTGTGAGCTTTGATCGTAACTTGCATATTACGTTGATGAAATTGTGTTTTTAAAGTGTTGAACAATCTCATGAAGAAGAAGAAGAAAATTACTGTCATGTCTGCCTGTTTTAAGTACACTTAAATGGTCTTTGTTCCGTGTTTGAGCACTGTTTCTATTTCTGAAAAGTTCAGTTTGTTAAGTGCACTTAAAACTACACTTACTCCTCTGACAACTTTTATATGCATTTTTATGCAAAAATAGAATTTGTTTTGTCATGAGTATATGCTCGGGTTTAAGTTGGGAGATATTCAGTTTCAGTTATAACGTCCTATGACACAAAGCCAAAAATTCGTGCTTAAATACTCCTCTATGTACACATAAGAGTATACCTAAATAAAGGTAGTCAAGGAGCTTGTTATATGAACAAAATGATATCTAAACAACGTCCTAGAAACTGTGACTGAGTGCTTGAGAAATAAAAAAAATAAAATAAAAGAATAAAACAAAAAGGGAGAAAAATGAAAAGAAATAAAATATAAGAGATTGCCTTAAGTAGAGCACACATTTCATTAAGTGTACTTAATCACTCAGCCGTGTACAATCTTTGACTAATTCTTCATGATCTGTTTCTGCTTTGAAACCATTCATCATGTTTTATGTCAAGTTGTTTAAATTTGATCTGACAAGCAGAAGCTACACTTGAGTGATTTTTCTCTTTCTAATTCACCGACGGTTTGTTTTAATGAGATGGGATGTTTGTGGGCTGATGTGAGTGGGCATTAAATTCAAAATTTTTTAAAAAATCCCCGTTTTTTCTCTGTAAATGCACCTCACACCTTTTTAACCGTTTCATCTCTCCCATTTGAACGAATTTCAGAAACCCTAACCTGCTCTTCTCGAGAAAAAGAGTGCAATTTCTCCTGTTTGCAGATTATTCCCCTCACACTGAAAAAATACAGACGCGTAGCTCTAAATTTGGTCTCTCACCAGATGATTATCTCATCGTTGATGGTCAAGAGGTGAAAATGAAGGATCTAGTCTTCACTCGCAATCCCCCGCGTGTGAATGGCCGTCGCTACAAAGTCATGGTTACGAAATTTTTTGCTCCCACCAAACAAGAGAATATGAGACCAGGTGCTTCTCCTCTTGTTCATCTTCGTACTCACTCTGACAGTGACATTAGAGTGCCTGTCGATCCAGCTTCACAGACGAACCCTCAGACTCAGTCTACCGAACCTAGAGATGCGTCCACTTCACAACGGTCTCCCAGTCCTGTCTCAGTTCCCTCCTCAAGTCCCGAACCGTCTAACATCCCGCAATCACCGGAATCCGAGCGAAATATTCCGGTATCTGAAACACAGTCTCCTCAGTCTTCACGAAGAGGTACTCTAATTTCTGTTTCAAAAGCTTACTCTCACACTTTTTACAAGGAATCGTACATGAGTAGGCTTAGGACTCTGAAGGAGAGGGAAATTTTTTCGGAAAAGGGACTTAGTGTACAAAAATTTCAACATTTATCGCTGTGGAATTTATTAGTCGACATGAAGTTGACGAGTACAGTTACCACCGTGACGCCTATCTGTAAGGCACTGGTGTATGAATTTTACGCGAATTTGGCCCCTGAAATCGAAGATTTCGGTTCTGCTAGGTTTGGCACCACGTATGTTCGTGGTCGAGTTTTAAAATTTAGCGCAGAAGTCATCAATGAGTTTTTGGATACTCAACATACGCCGATTACTCGAAGCAAAGAGCTTCAGCTGGATCTAGATATGGACACTGTCACTAAGGAGTTGACAGAAGGCCGGCTAACATCGTGGTCAGGGCAAATTCCGAATTCCAAGTTGCAATGGGAGTACGCACTACTGAACAAGATTTCACGTACAAATTGGATTCCAAACAAGAAATCGGACGCTATACGATAGGACACTACAGTATTTCTGTACTGTGTGAAGAATGACATTCCCATAAATTTTGGAAAGGTATTTTTGGATGTCATTGTTGGGCTGGGGTTATCAAACTCAACCAAGTTCATTCTTCCGTTTCCCTGTCTGATCCAGAACATATTGGTTCAGCAAGCGTCTGACATTATTGGGAAAATTGAGGTTCGTGAAAATACTCCGCCTTGGATCATACTGGAAAAGCGCTACATGGCAAAGATGCCATCGGAGTTGACAGCGGGGTCTTCCAAGAGTAGTGTGGTACGGGAACTCAAAGAACTACGCCAAACTGTGAATGCCACCCTGAGTGACATGCTCCGCAAGATTGATGCTCTAATCTTGCGCTCTCAGAGTAATCAAGTGCACCTATTTTAGTATGTTATTTGTTCTAGTTTATATTGTGACTAATCGTTTTTTTGAAATCTTATCTCATAAACAGGGGGAGACATGCAGGTGTTAAAATTCATACTGTGATCGTTATATGTTTGAATGTTTTTACTGCAATATTTTGAATTCTATGTGTTTGACGAATAGATGTTTTTGTGATAAGAATTCAAAGGGGGAGATTGTGAACGCAGTAAAAATTGGATCGGAGTTTGTTTGTGTTGTTTCAGGTGGTTGAGACAATTAAGGGAGTTGAATTCAAATTGAAGGAGACTGGAGCGAGTCAACGAGAAGTCCAAGGAGAAGATTGAGGAATCAAGAGAATCGAGCGGATTCAAAGCTGAAGAGATTTCAGCATGACGGCGCGGCGGAAGAACCGGAGGTGGTTGCTGAGCCGTGAGCAAGGCAGATAAATTGACCTGAAAATCAAGAAATAAGGTCAACGAATCTGTGGAGTATCGTGGGAGTGCACAAAACAGAGAACAAGAAAGTCCAGAGTTTTAGGTGCACTTAATTAGATACTAGGATTGAGAGTGTAAACAGTTGAGGTTGTATTTACACGTCTAACTCAGGGGAGTTATCCGTGGAAGTCTTTAGTACATTGTAGAAACCAGCAAGTGTACCTAAATATTGACAAGTAAATAAACAAATACTGTTTAATATTTTCTAGTCCGATTGGTTATTAGTTTAATAGTCATCTTTTATAAGCTTTCAAATATCTCAACAATAGCCATGGAAAGAAGGTATAAGATAATTAATTAAGAGTTTGAGATAATGAAAATTTCATAACGACACAGATATTGTAAATCTAATATTCATTAAGTAGTCTTAATTAAATATTGCCATATTATTGTTACATATACAAAATTTTTAAAAATGGATGGTAACTCTATATTTTCTTTTTAAACAACATCGGAAATGACGTGTAAAGGCACATAAAATAATATAAAATGAATCGTGAAGTTATCTAGTTGCTTACAATCACGTGGAAAACACGATATGCTCGAAATAGAAACCCATTCAAGAGTTTTATATCACTAGTTACATTTTAAGAAATAGGTAATAAATCCATAAAATTTTGAAATTTCTTATATTTTTTTCATGAATGAATTTTCCTCCTCCAAATTACATATGAACTATAAAATTTTTTTAAACTTTTAAAAAATTAATCAGCATCTCAACCAATACTATTCAATTAGCAAATGTGTAAAAGTGCACAGGTTCGAATTGTGACGGGGGAGAGATGGAGATTTTGACGTCACTTTCTATCGGTCATTAGATGGAAGATCCAAAAAATAATATTATAAAATCATTAATAAATAGTATAATCAAATGATTTTGAAAATTGGTTTTAACCATACCATCCTTTACGATGTATAATATCAATAAATATAGGAATTGAAACATATGTTTCACAAAGACTATATAATATATTTGTTATATATGTGACCTTTCAGAGGTGTGGAAAGATTTAGATTTAACTATGGTAGAATATCCAATAAAACTTAGTGCATGACTATAATGACTATATAGTTCTTAAAATAAAGAAAAAAGAAAAAAATAAGCTAAAAATCTTTGTGACCCCAACGTGGGGCTTCTGATAATGTAGTTATATAGAAAAAAAAAGTACATGAAAATTTACGTCAGATTGGTCGGAGTTGAACATAATATGACAAAATAGCAAACTTGTTTATTTTAATATATATGTTTTTATTTGAACCTACAAATTTTGCTGCATTTTAATTCTGCAAGAAACCGACCCACTTTGTACCCATTAAATTTTCCTTATGCAAATACATAGTATGTATACTTATTATGTTCATAAATTATGAATATCCAGGATCGATTAATTATTTTATAAGTTTGGTTACAAAGATGCAGCAGCTTTTTTTTTATTTTTTTATGGGTATTAATGATTTAAATTTAATTTGATAGATAGGCTCGTTGAATACGAGTCGTTAACAGTCCAAATAAATATTTAGTTCGTTTCTATAAAATTTTTGTGTGTTTTATTAATAAACACAATGTAAAATTGAATCTACTAACTTTAGTGAAACTTAAGATATTATTGATGACGATTTCAATGGTGTAACGCCTACCGGAATAATATACATCAAAATCTTTTTTATTCACAATATTTGATGTTTTAGAATATTAAAAAGATGAAAAAAATTCTATTCCTTTTAAATTTAACGCATTTTAATTCTATTTTTCTTTCAATTTTTTCACTCATCTAATTTCTTATAAATTATCACTAATAATCTTATTCCTCTCTAAATTATCAATATTCACCTTATTCGCAATCCATTAAAAATTTGTTAACTTTTCTATCAAATTATTTTAAAATAATTTATTTCTCATCTCTCCCTTCCCGAACTATACGATATTTAGTCTAATTCTCCAAACAATTATACATTCACTCTATTTTTTCTTAAATTTATGAAGTCATTTTATATATCCCTAAAATTTAAATTTATTATATAAATCCATCAAGTTTATAAGTCATTTTATATCCCCTAAAATTTGGAAATAATTTTATCTCCCTTTAGAATGTGTAAATGCAATATAAACGCAACAGACCACATTATATTTTTTATTATTTGTCTTTAAAATTTATAAACATAACATATTAATTTAAAAGTTATAAGCAAAACATATTAAATTGAAAATTTTATAAACTAAATTTTGGTTAATATATCTATATTTTGATGATTGCTAAAAAATATTAAAATAAAAAACTTTAAAATATAATAGATACTAAAATATCTTCAACATGAATGAAAACACAAAATTTTAACAATTAAAAAACGATAAAAATATGAAATGATGTCCAATTACATAATAGGTTTACGATTACAAAACGAACGATCATGTAAATTTGTGTAATCTGGACATAATGTTAGAAATGATCCAAACGAATCTCCACAGAAGAAAAGATCCAAGTTAAGCAGACACAGAACCAAAATTTATTGTGGCCGATGTGTTGCATCCGAACATAATGTAAGATAGTGTAAACAAACACGACAAGTCCAAATATTTCTTTTTTATACCTTGTTGTAGATTTTGAAAAAATATATCAAATTTTGTTGGTTTATTATTTTCATCAAAACGACGATTTCACAATAACCTCTTAGCCTCCGAAATCTCAAATTAGACCTCTCTGTTTCTCAAGACATTTATGTAACATGTATTTGAAAACTTGTCTTAGATTATAACATGTTCTAATTTTTTTTGTGTTTAATTTATTTTGACATATCATTGTGTTGATAAAATCATTTTGAAGATCATTTCTTGACATCATGTCATATTTTTTTATCGTTTTGTAATTCTGACATATTGTGTAGTTGGATATCATGTCATATTTTGATTGTTTTGTAATCGCTAGAATTTTTCTTTTTGTTCATGTTAAAGATATTTTAGTATCTTTTCTAATTTAAAGTTTTATTATTTTAATTTTTTATGTTATTTTAATATAAACGCATCATATTATATTTAAATCTCATAAACATAATAAATTACATTTAAATTTTTATAAACATAACATATTACCTTTAATAATAACATAGTTTCAACATGAATGAAAATATAAAATTCTAACGATTACAAAACGATAAAAATATGAAATGACGTCCAACTACACAATAAGTTCACGATTACAAAACGATCGATCATGTAAATTCGTTTAATCAGACATAATGTTAGAAAAGATCCAAAATAATCTCCACTGAAAAAACGATCCAAGTTAAGCAAACCTGAAACCAAAATTCATTGTGGAAGATGTGGTGCATCCGAGCATAATGTTAGATCATGTAAACAAACGACAAGTCCATGTATTTCTTTTTTTTATATACTTTGTTTTAGATTTTGAGAAAATATATCATTTTTTGTTGGTTTGTTATTTTTCAGTAAAACGATGATTTCACTATATCCTCTTAACCTCCACGATCTCAAATTATACCTATCTTTGCTTCTCAAGACGTTTAGATAACATGTAATTTGCAACTTGTCTTATATTATAACATGAACTAATATGTTTGTGTTTATTTTATTTTGACATATTATTGTGTTGGCAAAATCATTTTGAAGATCATTGTGGACATCATGTCATATTTTTTATCATTTTGTAAATGTGAACCTATTCTGTAGTTGGACATCATGGCATATTATTATCGTTAGAATTTTGTGTTTTTCGTCATTTTCAAGATATTTTAGTATCTTTTATAATTTAAAGTTTTATTATTTTAATATTTTATATTATTTTAATATAAATTCCATGTATAACATTTAAAATTTTTTATTATTTTTACACAAAATTTATAAACACGACATATTACATTTAGAACTTATAAACACGGCATTTTAAATTTAAAATTTTATAAACGCAATATATTACCTTTAATAGTAACATAATTCTAAATGTTGGTTATTATATCCACATTTTTATCGATACAAAAATATTAAAATACGAAAACTTTAAATTTTAAAAGATACTAAAATATTCAACATAAATCAAAACAAAATATTCTAAAGATTACCAAATAATAAAAAAATATATGAAATGATGTCCAACTATACAAAACGTTCACATTTACAAAGCGATCGATCTTGTAAATTCGTGTAATCTGGACATAATGTTAGAATGATTAAAACAAATCTTTAGAGAAGAAAAGATCCAGGTTAAGCAACACAAAACCAAAATTCACTGTGGACGATGTAATGAATCTAGAAATAATGTTAGATCATGTATACAAACACGAGAAGTCCATGCATTTTTTATACTTTGTTTTAGATTTTGGGAAATATATCATTTTTTGTTCGTTTGTTATTTTTCAGCAAAACGAAGATATCCCAATATTCTCTAAACCTCTAGAATCTCAAATTATATCATTCTATGCTTCTCAAGACATTTAGATAACACATATTTTGCAACTTGTCTTAGATTATAACATATTCTAATATGTTTGTGTTTATTATATTTTGACATATCATGGTGTTTGGAAAATCATTTTGAAGATTGTTTTGTGGATATCATATCATATTTGGTTACCTTTTTATAATTGTGAACCTATTGTGTAGTTGGACATAATGTCATCTTTTTTATGGTTTTGTAATTGTTAAAATTTTGTGTTTTTGTCCATATTAAAAATATTTTAGTATCTTTTATAATTTAAAGTTTTCTTATTTTAATATTTTTTTTTATCAATCATCAAAATGTGGATATAATAATCAAAATTTAGAAATATGTTACTATTACTAAAATGTTATGTTTATAAATTTTTAAATGTAATATGTTGCATATATAAGTTTTAAATGTAATATGTTGTGCATAAAAGTTTAAACTTTAGAAAAAAATAATAAAACATGTTAAATATAATATGTTTCGTTTATATTGTATTACACATTTTAGGGGGACATAAGGTTAATTTCGAAATTTTAGGGGATATAAGATAACTTAATAAAACTTGAGGAAATTATAATAAATTTTCAAACTTTAGAAGGATGTAAGACGACTTAATAAATTTAGAGAAAAAATAGACTGAATGTACAACATTTCAGATGAATAGACTAAAAGTCATTTAGTTCGGGGGAGGGGAAAGCTAAAAGTTATATAGACTGTTTTTAAAAACGTGATAGAAAAGTTAACAGATTTTTAACAGAGGAAAAATATGTTAAATATCGATAATTTAGGAGAGAATAAGATTATTAGTGTTAGTTTATGAAGAATAGGATGAGTAAAAAAATTGAGAGGGGGAATAAACTAAAACTCATATAGTTCAGGAGATATATAATATTTTAAAAGGACTTGACATAAAAGATAACATATTTTTAACGGAGAGAGAATATGATGATATTGATAATTTAGAAGAAATTAAAATTATTAGTGATAGTTTATGGGAAATGCGGTGAATAAAAAAATTGGGAGAAATATGATTAAATAGCAAGTTTAAAAGGAATAACCTTTATCCCTAAAAAAATTGTTTTCTCTTTTTTTTTTTTCTAAAACTCTCTAGAAACTAGTTTTTCAAAATGTTTTGTGGTTTAACTTTTTTGTTACTCTCGTTAACCTTAGTAATTAACACTTTATATATTTACATAAATTTATTTATAATTATAAAATTATTATATTTTAGATGTATATATACATATACTAAAAGGTTTGCAGGGTGAATAGTTTGGTCAAGGTGATGTGTCCAGCGCAAGGCCATTCAGATATTGAAGTAGAGATGCGCGCGGTTGATATTAAACGGGTTGTGGTAATAGTGCTTGATCAGACCCATTATTCTCAACCATTCGACGTCAGTTTTTTTTTCATTTTGTGTAAGGTCCTTTGCTGTTGGATTGCATTTTTTTACATTTTGAACGAGTTGATTTTTCCACCGACATCCTCTAGAAATTTCTGCTGTAGGATTAATTTTTTTACGTTTTTTCTTCAAATTCGAATGCATGTCATTGATCTTCATTTTTCCGGCTCTCTTCGTTTTGTTTCTCTGTTTTTTTCGTTCTTTAGGGTTTTTTTCTTCGTTTTGTTTCTTCTTCCAACAAACTGTTCACCCCTGCAAGCCTTTTAGTATAAGTGTAGATTTCTGTGTCGTTTCATGCTTGGTTTTTTCCTCTTCATAACATTCCATCTATTTTGGGTTTCAATGAATGTATCATATTCATATTTATTTGATTCCTCATTGTTTCTTGTTTGTAGATTTATGTGTTTTTGGCTTTGACTTCTCGTTGTATTGATTTGTGTCGTCAGAATTGTGCTATTTCTATTGCCATTTTATTGTCTCGTGTTATTGTTTTATTTGTATTCAACATATGTGTGAATTGTATTTGCGATTGTTTTAATATAATTCACATGAATGAAACTTACAAGTAATCCAGATATAGAAATGACAATTAGGGTTGTTGTTTCCATTATTAGTATTTTCGGTTGTTATTTTGTTCTGGTTTAGACTCACTGTTATATTTGTATGGGCTCTTTCTATTAGAATATTTTTTAAATTCGTTTTGGTAGCTTTAAATGGGCCTGGATATTTATTAATTTGGATCTGCGATTTTTGTTTCTATGTTTTTTTGTAAAACGTGAAACTTTTGGTTTGGGTTTTATGTTTGCTACTATGTTTATATGGGATTTTTTGTTTGGGTTTTAGGTTTGCTACTATGTTTATATTGCATTTTCTAATGTTGTATAGGTCGGTTTCAATAAGCCTGAGTTTTGTGTTAGTTTGGACCTTGACTTTTTTGTTTTGGTCTTTTAGATGCCCATATTTTGTTATCGATGTGGTCTTCGGAGTCAGCTGAGGTTTATTTTTTACCCTTCTTTGTTTGCATGACAATATTCTAAGCAGGTATGTGTAGCTTAGGTTTTAACTTTCCTATTTACATGACTGCATTCTAGAAAAATTTACGGTCTTCAACACAACAATATAATTGAGCTATTGCATGATAACTTTTAGATGCATTCTAGAAAAATTTACGGTCTTCAACACAACAATATAATTGAGGTGTTGCATGATAACTTTTAGATTTAACATGATAACTTTCTATATTTATATTCATTACTTATTTCATTAGTTTATTATATTATTGATGTTACTTTATCTCTTATAAGAATTATTTTAATAAATTACAGATTTTACTAATGCTATTGATGGTTGATACTTTTAAAATTTGTTAATTGTTTTTATATAAGATTGATGTTAATTCCATTTTCTTATGACAAGATGATTATATAGTTTTTTTTATATTTATATTTATATTTATATTTATATTTATATTTATATTTATATTTATATTTATATTTATATTTATATTTATATTTATATTTATATTTATATTTATATTTATATTTATATTTATATTTTTTATTTAATAGTTAATAAGTTGCAATGATACATATATTATTTCTATTCAAAAAATGCGGAGTACATAATAAATAACCATATTAATTGCAATTCAAATTTTATTTTGGTTCTAATTTTTATGATTAAAATCACACCGATTAATTATATATTCGAACCAAACTGAAAAACGTTTATAATTATAATCAAATGATTATTATTTATTGAAATTAGAATAGCCTATATTTCATATAATCAAATCGAAATCCAAACTTTCCACCTAAGGCTAGCCACCAAATTACAAAAGCACACAATAAAAAAATTACATAAAAATATTTTGTAGTTCTAAGAGAGAAAAAAAAGAGAAATGTCCTCCATGATTATGATCATGTCAAGGAGTTGTCATCGGATTCTGATCTTGGTGTGGATCACTTGTGGAGGTTTTGTATGATCTCAAATACATCTCTCACCATCTTTAACCCGCTAAAGTTTAATGGATTTGTACCTATAATTTTTTGTGTTAGAAATAAAACCATAAAATAAAAACTTCTAAAACAAACTAGATTTATTATTTAGGTTGTCAAACACGTGTTTCTATGTCCAACTAACAACCCTATAGTCGTTTTAAAGCGTTTGGTTGTTTGTGGATAAATCTTTGAAAATTGTGAACAAATATCCGCTCGAACATTGTGGGTTTTATGGTTTTTTATGTGTGGCACTCGGTCGAGAAAGTGGTTTCTCAGAACAAGTGTAATTGTCAGTTTTGTGATTGAACACGATGATGCTTCAGTTCGGTCGAGAAATGTGGCTGCTTGTTTCGAGCGAATTCTTTGTACAAAAAATGGTTTCGTATGAAGAAAGCTCAACTGAATATTTTGTTAGAGATGATGCACTTGATCAAACAATTTCTATATCTTTTTTGACCGAGCATCACAGTCGCAAAAGTTTGAATCTTACCTACCGAACAAAACTTCTTCAACCCGAATAATTAGGTTATTTGGATCAAACAAATCATCTAGAATAATGCTCATAAATTTCTCACGATGATTATACATTTTCAAATCAAGCATTTTCTTTGTAATGGTTAATTTGTCTGAGTAGTGTGACTATTCGAACCAAGCGTTTTCTCTATTAGACAAATCTGGTTGAGCAATATGATTGTTTGACTGAGCAATCTATCGTAGAAGTATACCATTATTGAAATATTATATTCCAAAGAGTAAAAATAGTTTTGTAAATGGGTTTCCCATCAAAATTATACAAACAAATTGAAATTTCATTTATATGGTATGACTTGAAAACCTGGAGGTATATAAATTGAGAATTAATGATCGTAGATCTATTGTCTGAGATGAGTAATGAGTAAGCAAGATGATTGTGTATATAACTAGACTAATTGGGGGATACATATCATAATTTTTTACTAACTATAACTCATAGGTGATCTCAATTATATCGCTAGGAACGACCTAACAACCAACGATGTATGTGATGTACATATGCTAAGATTGCTTATGAACCTAGTTAATATGTTTCAGAAGCAACTTGCCAATTAAGAGGGTCATTCCAATTAGATGAGTTAAAATACTGCTACTAAAAAAAATACGGTTTTTAGTGCTATAATAACATTGGTTCGTAGTTAACATTTTCGGGATGAAATGCATACACTTATGTTTTAATTTATATCTCCGGATATTTTATAATTTCTTCAGTCAGTGTTGAATTTATCTTATGTTGCTATGTAATTATTTATATTTCCTGATATTTTTTATAAGAAAACGTTTTATTACATATCATCGTGAGCAATCTTAGATGTCTACAAACTTGTTAGGATATATTAGCACAAAGGACATAAATGTAATTTACTCCATTAGGGTTTCATATTATCTTGTATATATATATATAACTGATGTAATTCATGTTGAGATCAATATACGAAATCCCTTTCCACAGGATAAACTTAGATTACTAGCATTGGAATACGTGGTTTTTCATACATGAAATATTCATTGATAAATCCGAAGCTAGTTAAGCGGACACCCCCTACAGAAATGTTATTGCCACCAACACTTAATTTAAACATTTGGAGGATGTGACCACTTCTCAGTGTATCATCCTAGTTTCGAACTCCTGTGACAACATCATGATATGGATTCATCATAGATAATCGAGCATCTTAAGAAAATATATGGTTTATAAAGTAAGACGACAATGTATCGGCTGTCCAAGATTTTGTTCAAGTCCAATCTGGTTACCAACTCATCGATAGAACTCCATGTTATAAGGATGATTGATCTTATTGAATATTTTGAGAAGATAGAGTGATTAGTAGACAAAGACTTATCACATGATTTGATCATGTAGTCACTCCCTGAGACATTTTCATCGCTCATTATTAGTTATAACCTAAAACCGATGAACCATAATTTGCATGAGATAATCCGAAATATCTAAAGTATATGGAGTTTTGATGGTCCTCAACTCCTATTCTAAGAAGTGGAAAGGCAATAAATGACCCAAAAGTAGTTTAACGTGACTAACGGCGGTGAGACCAAAAATCCAATGCTAAGGAGGACAAGGTGGGTTACATTCATATTGATTATTTATGTTGTGAAAAGAAAAGAATTCGGAAGAGGGATTGCTAGGAATATCTTGCATATCTCTATGATAAGAAACAATGTATGATGTACATGAAAGTGTTTTTATAATTTCTTCGGTTAGTGTTTGATTCTTTTATAAGGGCTCATAGATATTAACATAAACTTTAACATCTACAAAACATGAGATTTTTTTGTAGTGGACTTCTCTTGGAAAGTTTCAACACAAAAGTATTTTCCAGATACGATATGAACTATATTGGGGTTAACCGATCTTCTTTAGAAACGAATGTCTATTTTCTTAATAGAGTTCTCAGTAAAGTAGTGTCTAAAATTCCATATGAGATATGGAACTAATATAAAAAAAATTTGAAATACATAACAATATGATGTTTTACGGGTTGCGTAAAAAGAACTGAAATCAGATAAACTTGGTGCAAGGTTCGATAAATGAAGGTTTACAGGATATCCAAGGAAACAATGATCTATAATTTCTATCATCCCTCTAAACACAATTTTTTTGGCGGAAGGTGCGCTCTTATTGGAAAAGGTCCTTACAGAAGGAAACCATGGTGAAAAAATATTTTGGATAAGATTCAAGAATCTATAGAATCGACACAAGTTGAGGAGCATGAGTGCCCATGAGCAATCTTTTCTAGATATTTTTGAGGTTAAACATAATAGTTCTATTTTCAATTGGTGAAGGTGAATAACATGTTACGGAACTAGTTCAGGAATCTATTCAACAACAAAATTTGGTTGAGATAGTACATTTAGTATAACACATTCTCGATATGCTTTTGATAAGTTAAACCTAATGGTGTAAGAGAGTGATGAAAAACATGTTGAGATGACCCGTTAAAATTTTTGAAATTGTGGAAATCCATGATAAAGAGAAAAGAGTTTTGGTATATATTAATCCGAATATGTTTTTGATCGTAGAATAACTGTTGAGACATTACTTATCTATATAAATCAACATGCATGTGACGATTTTAATTGGATAAAAATAGTAGATATATTCTACTAAATCACATATATAGATGATGCACTAGGGATGATTGTTGAAGTAATCTAAAATGAGAATTCTTAAATCTTAAGCTACCATTAATCTATCAATAGGATTTCTTAGAAGGATGTGAATGTTAGATTTTGCTATGGCATAAGATCTATTGTAACTGAAATTCACTTTCCATTCATTGATTTCAGATACAATGTGCTCTGAAGTGCTTATTGAAAGAATATTTGGAATGTTCATATGCTTGTGCAGTTGCTGTTTGATCAAGATGAGATCCTTTAAATCTTGGTAATATTTTGAGCTATATGTTGTCATTGATTGTAACATCTAATTAAGTCTTTGCCCAAAGCGGTAGAATGATGAAAAAGGGGTTTCTTAAGATCATTGGACAGTCGATTATGATTGACATGAAATATAGTTAGTAATCTAGTATAGTTTGACAATCAAACTGTATCTTAAGATAATTCAGAGCTAGAAAGACGAAAGAAAATACTGCATTGTTATTCATTTGGAATTTATAAAATATGTTTATTCACACTATATGATCATTGACGAGTGTTGCTAGACGCCAACCTAGATTAGTTGATTAGTTGGACTAATCGACTATCAGCCGTTCTTAAACCCATGAGGTCACACACAATTGGTAGACAAACTATATGGCAATCAATTATGTTTTCTACTAGCCCCAAAGATATAATTGATGAAGGAATCGATCAATTGATAATGAACATCTTAATGACTGTTGCATATTTATATTGAGATATGTATACTAACATAATTATAAGATAATTGTCACTTGGGACAAGTGGAAAATTGTTGAATTGATCAATGTCTAAAATACAATTATTGGATAATTGTGGTGATTTAGTAACTTATTAAAAGTTAATTAACCCTAAATCTAATCGCAGAAAGAATTATAACAATTCTAAGGCCAACCACCAATCTGTAAGAACACAAAATCAGGATGTTACACAAAACAATTTTTGCAATTCTGCCAGAGAAACAAAAAGGATAATGTTTCTGGTCACGTTAAGGAGTTGACATCGGGATTCAATCTCGGTGTAGATCATTTATGGAGGTCTCATACGAGCGAAACTACATATCTCACTATGCCTAATCTCCTAAAGGTTAGTGAATTCGTACCCATGTTTGTTTGTTGGAGGCACAAAGCCATGAAACTGAAAATTCTAAAACGTAGTATAACTATTATTTGGATTAACGTGATTATGTTTTCCGACTAATAACCCTACACAATTCTTATTAGATTACCGAATTTCATTAATTTGTAAATTAACGGTTTTGGACCTTTAACTGGTGGCTCCATATTCCTATGGATAAAGAATGAATTCAAGAACTTTTACCCAAGAAAATGTATTCTATTACGGGAAACATCTATATTTACGGGATAAAGTTCTCAATTAGTGAGATTTGTGTACATCCATTTTTCTTATTACGGGACAAATCTCAATTTGTGGAATGAAACTTTCTTTTCAGGAATTGAGTATATCTATTTTCCTTTTTTTGTTGTTAGTATAATTCGCTTTGTAGATATGCTATTCTAAACACAATTATTAAACATTACGAAATTGATCCAAACAAGACGTTTTGTGTCATATTCACATAATATAAAATTTGTGTCATAATTGACTTTACATATATACATCTCCTTACATTCACGATGATATTCGGCCCAAGTGTCAGGAATATGGTTTGGTTCGGTTTGGTTTGGTTTGGTTCGATTGTATAACGGTTCGATTCGGTTATATCAATAAAATATTGTAACCAAAATAAAATCCGAATTATTCGATTATTTCGATTTTACCGATCATTTTATCATATAAAATTATCAATAAATGATAATATTTCAAATATTTCAAATAATTAATATATATTTTACAAAATATAATGTAATATATTATTTAAATTTGATATGTAATTTTAATTATTAACTATATTAGATAAATATTTATTGATCAATATCATTTATCTATATATTTAATGTATTTTTATATAATCAATCGGTTATGCACGATTATATGATTAATAAATGACCCGAACCGAATCCAATCCAATCGGTTTTTGAACTTTCATACCCAATCGGTTATTTTATCAATATCCGAAACAGAACCAATGACCATGATTCGGTCCGATTTAGTTCGGTTTTATATAACCAAACGGAAATGTCTACCCTTAATAATAATAATAATAATAATAATAATAATAATAATAATAATAATAATAATAATAATAATCATCATCATCATCATCATCATCATCATCATCATCATATATATAAAAAGAGGGGTTTTTTCCTCCTCTCTCACGTTGCCACGTCAACAGAAAGAGGAAAAAACCCCAAAATACCCTTCACTTCCCCAAAAATCTACGTAAACACGGTTTATTATTTCTCTTCCCCTCTTCCTCCTATTCATTAATGGCGATTAAATCACCAGACCATATTCATTGAACTTTGAGGTTAATCATGGAGAAGAAGAAGACGCCGGCACGGGGGAGGAGCGAAACGACTGAGAAGCAGACGTGGCCATTGCTTGCTTTCGATAAATCGCCGCCTCCACCGATGCGCTTGGATGCAAGCAAAGAAGAAGCGGAGACGGATCAGATGAGATGGCTAGGACGACACGGTGAGAGGCAAATAATTTGATCCAACGTTGTTCTTTTCTCAATGTTTCATCTTCTTGTCCTCCTTCGCTCTCTAATGCCTTACTCCATCTCCCAATTTTTCTCTCTCTGCAATCTCTCTTGTCTAATTTTTGCTTCAATTTTCGTTACTCGTATGCTTTCGCATTCGCGTGTTCTGTATTGTTCATGTTACAGGAATGTCTGAACCCGCGGACGAAGCTTGGCGATGGTTCAAGTTCTACAATCGAAAGGGAATTAGGGTTTCGTGCTCCCTCTCGAGAGCTCACATGGGTGTTTCTCAGGCTATTCTCCATTTCTGTTCCTGTTGCTACAGGGATAATAAATCCTGTTGCAGCCATGATAACTAACAAAAAATCCATGAGAAATTTAGAAAGGTTCTTTTTGCTCCCCTCAAACAAAGAGAGACTGATTCCCGGAAGACAAAAATTGCTGGTGCGGGTTGGTCCAACCAAGAAAAAAGAGATGGGAGTCTTTGGGAGCGTTGGATTGGGTTCTTCATGCTTTCAGGAAAGTGAAGCATATTTTGATGTTAAAGTTATCCCATCGGTGTCCGCTCTGATCGTCCTAAACTCTGACGCTAAAGCCCTTCTATAGGTTCTCCTCCAGAACTCGGAGGTTCTCAGGCCTCAGACGTACTTTCCATTGGAGAGGAAGCGAGTTAGCAAGTTAAAGAATGAGAATCCAAGTTTTTCATTCTTGGTAGAAGAGCGAGAGTAAGCCTACAACTAGGCAGCCGGTAAAAAAAAGAAGCGATAGATATATATATCTAAATTCAAATAAAAAAGAAGGCCACTCAACTCTATTTCGACAAAAGACCCATCCCCAAGTTCCATAGCTTTATGTTCGCTATCCCAAGCATGAGTTTCCTACCCCCAGGGGGAAAGGTCCTTCCTTTTTGGGCCGATTGTGGGCGAGGAGGGATTCATACCCTTTCTTTCGACGAAAAGAAAGGGTATTTCTAGCCTCTCAGTGAATAATGATCAAGTGAGCCACAAATTTGTTTAGTTCGGATTTGTCTTATAAAAAATTATGGGATTCCCGATTATTAAGAATTGAATGGAATCGTAGGTACTAGTCATTCTAATCTCATATATTTTGCTAATTTTTATGAGAACTCCAATTTATTTCGCCTCAATCTTACCTCCTCCTCTTTTTCTCTCTCCCTCTGCAAGGTATCTGTATATATGTATATATGTATTGTGTATATGCATTTTGTAGTCTTGTTCGGATTACATTCTCATCTCTTATGTGCATATGGGTTGCTGAAGCAACGATATTTTTTCTTATTTCGTACTGTATATTTTTTGGGTTTGTCGTCTAATTCGTTTCTTCAGACAAAGGAAACGAGATATTCGGATGTCTTTATGAAAGTCCAGAACTTTGGTTATTTGCAGAGAAATTGATATGTCTATTTCTAAATTTATTCGCTTCTCATTCTCGAAGAGACATTTTTTAGGTTGTGTTCTCTTCAATGGTGGTTTCTTAGTTTGGTTGTGCTATCTCTTGGTTGCATTTGCAAGAGCTTTAAAGAGATCGTGTTGATGAAGTGCTTTGAGTTCTTATGTCTGTGTTTTTATTGTTTTACAGTGTGGTTTGATAATACACAATCGAAATCAGAAGATCATTGCATTTCCAAGCACAAGTTAGAAGAGATATTCTTCGTTAATTGTTAAGTCCATCTTGAACAATACACGGCGAAACATCAATGACAATGAAGCGACTGAGCCTGCAAGGGTACTTCTGGAGAGATTGTTTGCGCAGACAGAAATTGGAAAACTAAATGAACCAAAGTTCAGTTTATTCTGATGGGAACTTGCCCTTTCTTAATCTTGAAATGCTTGGGTCTGATCTTCAGGCTGCATTAATGGCCTTGATTAAAAGGGGGGAGGACTTAGAGGATGCCGAGAGTAAGGTTCTCTCTGAGCAAAATCAACTAAACCGGGCAAAGGAGGAGCTGGAACAACGAGAGAGAGAAATTGTTGAAGCTTCCTTGAAGCATGAATGTCTACAAGAGGATCTAAAATGGTTGAATGTCGAGTTAGCTTCTCAGGCCAAAGAGATAGAAGAATTGAAGTATAGGCTTAAGGAAAGAGATGAAGAAATTGTTGCCATGCATGCTTCGCTGACTTTGAAAGATCAAGAACTCGATAAAATACAGAATGAAATCGCAAACAAAAGCAAAGATGTCTCTGTGGCTATTTCTGAAATTCAAATCAAATCTCAACTTCTAAGAAAAGCCAACAAAATTGTTAAGAGAAAGGAAGTGGAAATACTTGCACTTCAGAGGGCCATCAAGGCAAAAGAGGAAGAGCTGGAAGATTTAGAGGCTACAAAGAAATTAGATATAGAAAAGTTCAGACAATCAGAAGCCAATTTGGAAAAGCAAACAAAGGTATGGTTGATAGCCCGGGAAGAAGTGAAAAAGCTTGAAGAGGAAGCATTGAAACACATAGTAGAAGTTAATGAAACCATGGAGGACTTCGTAAGAGTGAAAAAACTTCTTACCGTTGTTCTAGGTAGCCATTAATGTTGGAAAAAACATTAGCATTTGAATGCATAGGATTATATTGCTGGATTAGCAGACAAATATGCCCAGAAAAAATCCAAGCCAAACTCATGGTTTATTGGATACAGATAAGGAACATTGTGTGCAAATTTCTGCTCGTGTCTACCATCTGATTCTTATATGTGATCTACATGAAAATTTATGCTTATGTGTGATGTGATTTTTGTACCAATTCCTATCAAGGAGACAGTGAGGGCGACGAACTATGTAATTGTCAAGGGGTAAGCAGTCTCCTGGGGTACGAGTGAGTTGTTTGCTTTGCTTTTGTTGAATGGCTAACCATAGTGGTTCAGAGTTAGAAAATATTGTAGAAGGTGGGTTATTCCAAGTCGAATAGGTCATTGAAGCGACCAAGGGAAGTTAGGAATTCTGAATTCGTATCCTCTCCTCCAAAGTAGTATCTTAAAGTAAGTTTAGGGAAAAAGATTTTCTTTGTTAGATAACAGGTTCTCCATGAAGAATTTTGTTATCCTTTACCTTTTTGCATCAACTTGATTCCATTATTATTTTTTCTTTGATTT
This sequence comes from Gynandropsis gynandra, assembly GCA_036759665.1. Lineage (NCBI taxonomy): Eukaryota > Viridiplantae > Streptophyta > Magnoliopsida > Brassicales > Cleomaceae > Gynandropsis > Gynandropsis gynandra. The sequence continues at coordinate 33,914,514 of CM071871.1, read as the reverse complement.
TCTATGATGCTATTGGATTGGATTTTGTGAATGCTCTTACGTATCGATTTGGTGCCGAGATCTTGATATGTGAGTGATTCTTGCGGTTTGGTTATCATTTGTTGTTTTCCATTGTCATCTATGTCCTCCCTAATGGGCTCAATAATATCTTGACAACTTACATGCCTCACTTCCTCAATTCTTCAGTAGCTTCAACCTCCATCCAAGGATCTAAAATCTAGAACCATGGATTGGGATAACTTCCCACATGATCACAAATGTGGACGCGGATTGGCAATTACGGAAATTCCACCCTGAAAACATGTTTGGATGACAAGATACCTCGTGTGCACGGCCATGGAAGCAAACGGAACACTTAAACCTCGAGCGAAAGGAGTGGAAACAGCAATTGCATGTGTGCCCGCTCGGGCTGTATATGTGTACCCAATCGGGCACCAATTTGGACCAGAAAAACGCAGAGAATCAGCCTGACTCGGGCTGGTAGTGAACCCGCGCGGGCATGGGAGCCCGACCAGGCTGGAAGTGCGCACGAGCGGGCTTGAGGTCAACCCGAGCGGGTGGTGGTTGTGCCCGAGCGGGTCCACCTTTTTCTCAACAAACTCCTTGATTTTTGAACGGCCAATTAATGAGAAAAGAGGCCTTCTAAGGCTAGGATTCGTAGAGGAAAAAAAAAGGGACGAAACACAGACCTAAGGAGGGGGAGGGGGAGGAGACACACAAGAAAGAGAAGAGAACACGGATTGAAGACATCGGGCATCCGAAGGATTCTTCCGAACCACAACGCTCGGGACGATAAGGGAGACAAACACTTATTTCGTTTTTGTTTGTTTCTCTATAATTTCTGAGTAGATTTGTTGTCATGGGTTAGGGATGCCATTGTAATGGATGTTTTATGTTATTAATGCTTGATTTTCGGTTTTGTTCAATTGAATGGTTCGATAGGTTATAGATTTGCGCTTAATGCCTTCATACGTTGTTGATTTGAATTTTGGATAAGACTAGATCTATTCTACTGAGATTAGGCACGTTTCATTGAGATTAGAGATTCATCTAGACTTGAGAGAGTTAGATTTGAGTCTCGTGAATGAACCTTCAAATAATTAGATTAATGAGACCGGTCGATTAATCTATTTAGGAACGGTAATAATCGAGGTAGAATTCCCATTGTTCTTAATGCATCTAGATGTTATGCATTACATAGAAATATGAGCGACGTTGATTTCCTAGATAGATGATTTAGGCTTACGCCAAGTCACTTCCGTTTATAGAGGTCGAGTTTCCATCTGACATTAGAGGTTGAATTCCCCATCGTTTGTCATGCATCTAGAAGTTCCGCACCCATAGAGATATGGGTGACGTTGATTTCCTAGGTAGGAGATTTAGGCTTACGCCAAGTCACTTCTAGCATTAGGGGTAGAGTTCCCTACTGTTCTTCATGCATCTAGACGTTCCGCACTACATCGAGAGATGAGTGACATTGATTTCCTAGGTAGAGGATTAGATATTAGTTCCCCATAGATTGATACAAACCGAATTTCATAATCCTTAAAAACATCCATTGCATGTTCCGGTATTCCCGACACCCATGATACTTCTCATTGCCTAGTCTAGTTTCGTCATACTTATTTATCTTTACTTTCTAGATTCATTACTCGTCCATTGATCGATCTTCTTCTCGAGGTATCTTAGTTCTAAAGCTGCACTTAGTCCCCAGAGTTTGACCCTTGTACTACACGAACCGTATACTTGCGGTAGAGTGGTCTTGGAATAAATAAAACTCTGATCCTACACATCAAGTTTTTGGCACCGTTGCCGGGGACTAGTCACAGTTTTTAGAATTAGGGTTTCGTTGAATCGAGATCCAGCCCTTTCCAGAGCCTTGTTTGTTTCTTTTTCGTATTTTTGTTTGTTTGTTTTAGAGTCAAATTCGTTTACTTCTCGGAACTCACATCACTTTCGTGTTTAACTTCTTTGTCTCGTGCAGATCGCTTGTGCATGAGAAATACCGGAAGTGCGGATCTAGTTTTCGACCCCAACATCAATAAAACGCTCAGAAAGTTAAGGAAAGAAACGAGAGCTAGTGAAAGCGAACTGGTTGATAACACGCAAGTGCACTTAGACTTCCAAACCGAGGTAGTAATCGAGCCACCGAGTGTAGACAAGAGCGAAGAAGAGCTAATGGCAAAACGTCGAGATTTGAACGTGCCAAACGTGCAGCAAGTGCAACCGGCGATGACCTATGGATCATATACGGTTCCTTAGGCACACGCAACTCTTGTCATGCATTACTAGGAGAAACGCTCGCGTGGAGCTACAACGGGCATTCATCCAAATGCTCGGTAACGCGACGTTTAGAGGGAGACCCGCCGAGGACCCGAACCAGCATCTTACTGATTTCAAGATGCTATGCAGAACTATAAGAATCGGAGACGGGGTCTCGGACGAAGATGTCATGCTAGCTGCCTTCCCATTCTCGATGAAAGATAAGGCACAAGACTGGCTGTATTCTCTACCGGCGAAATCTATTGCATCGTGGGGACAGCTAGAGGAGAAGTTCATGACACGATTCTTCCCTCAGAGTAAAGCTCAGCTTGCCAAGAATCAGATCAACACATTTGTTCAAGGGGCAGCTGAGAGTCTATACGAAGCGTGGGAGCGATTCAAAGGCTACCAATGCCTTTTCCCACATCACGCACTGCATGGATCAAGGTTATCTCATACATAACTTTCTTCAAGGACTCATGGACAACACGAGGATCTTGATCATAGCCGCCGCTGGAGGTTCTTTGAGCAACCTCACTTTTCCACAGATCGAGGACCTTATCGATCGTATGGCTGATGAAGGCAGCAACACCTCTGGAGAATACAATCGCAACACTCCAGCAAGGGTAGCTAACGTGAACGACACACATACCATATATGCCGAGCTAGCTGAAATAAAAGGTCAAATCAATGGGCTCTGCAATATGATGTCTGGAGCGAATCAACTACAGTGTTTTGAGCAGCCAGAAGAGCAAGGAATTCAAGGGTATGAGGAGGTGAGTTATGTGAGCAACAATCATCCTTTGGGTAACACTTACAACCCCGAGTGGAGAAATCACCCGAATCTTTCGCACAAGAATTCCGATGGTGCATTCAATGCACAACGTTCATCGGGGAACTTCCAACCGCGTTTGATGCAACGCAATCAGAATTTTCAGCCAAGGAAGAATCCCCAACCTCAGAACCATCAGCCACGTGCTTCGCAATCACAGCCAAATCAATCCGATGCAAACCCCGAAATGAACACCGTGTTAACTCGTATCCTCCAATTCCAAGAAGCTCAAGCTAAGTCGATGTCGGAAATGCAAAAAAATTCTGGTGAGGAATGAAGAGAAAACCGAGAGGCGGCTGGATAATTTTCAGACTCATCTTAGACAATTGGAGACGCAAGTCGCACAACTTGCACAAGGGGCAGCACGACCGGAAGGAGTTCTACCGGCACGACCGGAGCCGAATCTCTGTGAGCATTGCAACACCGTCACGTTGAGAAGCGGGACAGAACTTGCGGACATCACACCCCATAATATTGAGAGAGGAGAATACTCAAAGAGTTCAACGAAAAAGCCTATCGACAAAGAGCATCAAAAGGAAGTACAAGTTGAGGGTGAAGAAGAACCGTATGTGGCACCGCCACCAAGACGCCCTCCACTTCCCTTTCCCTCACGCCAAAGGAAACGAGTTGAAGATTCACAATTTGAAAATTTTGCAGCGAGGTTGAAGAACTTGGATATCTCTATGCCCTTCCACGAAGCTATCATGCAAATTCCATCTTACGCTAAGTTCCTCAAGAAAATCCTAAGCAAAAAGCGTAAAGTTGAAGAGGAGGAGACAGTGATGGTCATCGATGCAACATACGCCGTTATTCAACATTGGATGCCACAAAA
>CM071871.1:33831146-33902061 GCA_036759665.1 Gynandropsis gynandra | reverse complement strand
CTCCAGTGGAAATAGAATGCGTGCAGAATCTTTGATTGACTTTGTAAATGTATTGTTTTGATTTAGAATATTTGTAAATGTATTGTTTTGATTTAGAATCTTTGTAAATGTATTGTTTTGATTTGGAATCTTTGTAAATGTATTGTTTTGATTTGGAATCTTTGTAAATGTATTGTTTTGATTTGGAATCTTTGTAAATGTATTGTTTTGATTTGGAATCTTTGTAAATGTATTGTTTTGATTTAGAATCTTTGTAAATGTATTGTTTTGATTTAGAATCTTTGTAAATGTATTGTTTTGATTTAGAATCTTTGTAAATGTATTGTTTTGATTTAGAATCTTTGTAAATGTATTGTTTTGATTGGTTTTTGTCATTTTATCATCTTAAACCCGTAAATTCGCCGAGTTCGCATCTATTCATCAATACATGCGACCATGCGACCCATGCGACTCTCATTTGGAATTATTTCATTTTCACCAGAATTCCCGCCGAACTTTTCGCCAAAATTTGAAAAAACTTTTCGGATGGCGGACGGCGATTCGTATTCCAGCCGTTTCCTTTTTTCTAATAACGAAACTCTCTCTCTCACTTTCATCATCATCATATTGCCGAAAATGCAAACGACTGGTGACGGCGATTCGATGTCAGGGTCATCTTCTTCTGAAGAGAGGATTTTCACGGTACCAGTCACGCGTTCAAATCTGGCCAGAGATGCAGTGAAACGCAATGGCGCTAGCATCACCATGGGTTGGACAAAGTTTTGTCAAGATAATGGCTATGAGATATTCTGGATATTTTCTGATATCTTTTTTAAATCAGAATTATTTTCGAAGATTGTATAATATTATGCGATATTATATTTCCTTTTCCGTATAATATTTTCGAAGATTGTATATTGATTCGACTTCTTTCATAATCTTACGAACAATAGATGCAAAATAAGACATTTTCAACGTTTAAATATTGATTACATAAGGTCTCAAAGGTTACAAAGGTCAGAAAGAGGTTTAAGAAGAAGAACATGAAGATGAAGAGTAAAAAAAAGCCAGAAAGAAGAGGAACAAGCAAATTTAATCGTTTGCCTCATCGTATTTCCATTACTATCCTCTAAATAAAACTTGGAACCTGAGCTCCAATCTATTGGTTTCTTCTTCCTCGTCAACCCACAAGAAGAAGAAATCAATAGATTGGAGCTCAGGTTCCAAGTTTTATTTAGAGGATAGTAATGGAAATAAGATGACGCAAACGATTAAATTTGCTTGTTCCTCTTAGGATGTACTAAACTACTATTTTATGTATATAGACCCTGAGTCCGCCGATTACCAAGACCTGGGTCGACCATGTGACCTTCGTGACGAAACAAGAGATGATTTGGTGCTACAAATTGTTGTAGCTTTTCGGTTTTTCCTCCTCTATTTATGTTAGAGAATTCTATAGGATAGAAAAAATTAGAAGAGATTGTAGTTGATGGAAAAGGTTGTGTTTGCTTTTGGTTTATTCATACACTATTTATAGGAGTAAAAAATACAAACAACCCGTGCATTTAAAGATAATAAAGATACTTCTAATAACGAGATAACCTTCAAACTACCCGTGCATTTAAAGATAATAAAGATACTTCTAATAACGAGATAACCTTCAAACTACCCGTGCATTTAAAGATAATAAAGATACTTCTAATAACGAGATAACCTTCAAACTACCCGTGCATTTAAAGATAATAAAGATACTTCTAATAACGAGATAACCTTCAAACTACCCGTGCATTTAAGTTGGTTTGACTGATTCTAGAATGTTCAAGGGTCCGCATGGATCGCAAGGGTCGCATGGGGATAATAGGTCGCAAGGGTCGTATGAAGGTCCAATACACTGGGATAGTTGGAGTCGCAAGAAGGTCCAGTGTATTGGACCTTCTTGCGTCTCCTACCATCCCACTGTATGTGACCTTAATGCTACAACACAAGAGATGAGAAAAATCAAAGTAAAATCTAAGTAAATGAAGCATCTTTCATGTAAATGATCAAGAGTAAAACTTTCTTACGAATACTAATCGACTCCCCGTGAATGCTTGAACAAGTTCCGTCACTCGGTAACCATTTGGTGTAACGGGGAAAGACGTAAGGTGAAGAGAGTTGAACATTGGAATAAACTTTTCAATAAACCTTCTTTCGAACAAATTCAAGTGATTTACCTGAGCATGAGTTAAAATTCGTCGTGTTGGCTTCATACAACTTTCGTCTATTATGTGGAATCGATCGAAGGTTTATTGAATCTTTCGCCTACTTCTACTATAACCGCAGACTTCCTGAAGACATCTTTTGAAGGTCTACCTTCTTGTGTCTCTGACATGTCCAGTGTATTGGACCTTCTTGCGTCCCCTACCTACCAGTGTATTGGACCTTAATGACAACACAAGAGATGATTTGGTGCTACAAATTGTTGTAGCTTTTCGGTTTTTCCTCCTCTATTTATAAACTCATATTCAACGAAAAATAAATGAACTCCGTTTTAACCAAGGTGCATGCATTGACCACATTAAAGAACCTTTTAATATAGGTCTTGAATGAATGAATGTATTGATCGCAAGGGTCGCATGGATCGCAAGGGTCAAATGGGTCGCATGGGTCGCAAGGGTCGCATGGATCGCAAGGGTCAAATGGGTCGCATGGGTCGCAAGGGTCGTATGAGGCTCTGTGACCCTTGTACCAAATATTAGAAAAAAAACAATGTACCAAATATTATAAAAAAAACAATGTACCAAATAATAGAAAAAACAATGTACCAAATATTAAAAAAAACAATGTACCAAATGTTCACATCTACCAGTCCAAAAAAAACAATGTACCATATATCAATTTAGTCATCTTCGGGTTCATAGATACGTTCTCCATTACTATATATATCAGCCGCCATCTTCTCACGCATGGAAGTAACCTTGTCGTCGCAAATACGAAGAAACATATCCATATCCTTTGATAACGAGGCTTCTACGAATTTATAGGAGAAAACACCACAGTCATTCCCGCTTTGGTTCTGTGGCAGACCATCATAATACACATACCTCCATTCATCTTCTCCAGAAGCCAAAGAAGGAAACCCTCCGAGAATGAGCATCTTGGGGACAGCTTTTCTTATCCTCTCAATCACCGGATCGATATGTGTTTCCTTAAGGCTCATCCTGCAGTCGTATACCGTGATGCATCGGGTTTTGAAATCCGCTTTGATGGCTACCCAATGACATCCTACCCATCGATTATTTATCGATGGAATGTTTAGAACCGAGACAAAACCTTCATAATCACTAATTGGTGGCTTGGCGTTCAAAAACTGACTAAGCTTTTCCGGCAAAGTTTCCATATCCTCGTACGTCCACATCGAGAGCGTCTGCATGAAAGCAACAGGACAAACGTAATAATTCTGATACGCGCTGGGATCCGATGCCAAGCGAGAAGACAGCTCCATCAACGCCTCATCCAATTGCTGCAAAAAAAATTAACACACAGGAATGCATATGACACAAAACTCCGTGAGACTAAGGGTTTAAAAAAACTTACTTCATCTTCAAGCCATGCGTTGGCCTTTAATATAATCTCCCAAAACTTTGGCCCCCGGGGAATATCTAGCTCAGATATCCACCATCGCTCATGTCGAGGTGCCTTCAGGAACCAATATAGCTTAGTCAACTTTTCACCGCTAGCATCAGTGAACGTAGGAAATCGGGTTATCAAGTCCTTTACTAATCCACTGGGATTCCACACAAACTCCTCAGGTTCTTGAACCACCGTTTTTTCGGGTTCTTGAATTGTTCTTGCTCTTTTCGCCGGCGGAGGTTCAACATATGGCGCAGACTCCTTCGATAAAGGTCCAGCACCTGCATAAAATTTACCTCATTAAACATATGGCGACCAATGGGACCAATGCGACCTATGCGACCAATGGGACCAATGCGACCTATGCGACCAATGGGACCAATGCGACCTATGCGACCAATGGGACCAATGCGACCTATGCGACCCATGCGACCCATTCGACTTTAGCGACCCAGTGACACATGCGACATATGAAACCCATGCGACTCTAACGACCCTGCGGCTTATGCGACCCTACGACTCTAACGACCCTACGGCTTATGCGACCCTACGACTTATATGTCTCGATGGAAATTGACACTCAAATGACCTTTTCACTAAATATTACTTACTTGGTGGAACTCCATCAGGAGCAAGGTTTCTTGACACTGGATTTGGACGTCGAAGGAATTCAAAAGCAAAATCACCAACAGTGTCGGAAGATTGGGTTTCGGTGATCGCAACTTTCTCGGCAGCCTTTGATTTTGGATTAGGCACATGAATCCCGACATCCCTTAGAAGGTCTCTTACGGCGTTGATGATTCTCTTCTCCGACTTCCTTATTTCCCCTATTAATTTCTTCTTCAGTGTCAGAGGGAGTGCAGCATCAGCATCAGCATCACTCACGCACTCCTTCCTCTTAGTCCCTTTTTCCTGCAAAATGACCAATTACGAATACATTATACTTCTACCGACCTAAGCGACCCATGCGACTCAACCGACCCATGCGATGCAACCGACCCGTGCGACCCTCAACCGCCGTGTGCGACCCATGCGACTCAAACGACCCTCAGACACTCCGCGACACTCAAACGACCATTGCGACCTAACCGACTCACTGACACTGACACTCACCCGTTTCAAATCAATAAACTGAGTCTAAGATGGTCATGAAACTACTGCGACCCTTGCTACTCAACCGACTCACGGAGTCGAAGATGTTCATGCAACTCCTGCGACCCTTGCGACCCTTGCGACCTAACCGACTCACTGACACTGACACCCATTTCAAATCAATAAACCATTTTGTGACTCGAAAGCTTGCAAAACCCTAGAAATCGAACTACTTACACTTATTGACGCCATTGAAGATTGACTCGTGCTCTCTTCGTGCTCTCTTCGGCAGTTTCCTTCTCGCCAACTTCAAATCGTTCGCCAACTTCAAATCGTTCCCTCTCAAGTTCGAATCACTTATTTCTTTCTTGCTATCAACTTTTAAACAGGTGTCATGGCGAAAAACTGTTCGGCTTTCTCGTTTTCGGCAGTTTTTCACGTCGAAAAACTGTCGAACTTCCATTTTTCCACGTTCGAACGTTAAGGGAAAATTTGTCTTTTCCTCAGTTTTTATTTTTCGGATTTAATAATTATTTTGGAGAAGGGTATTTTTGAAGTGATTTAGCCCTTTGAGGGTGTTTCTGATATTCCGCCTATTTAATAGGTTATATGTTAAACTTTTTTTATTGTAGGTTTGATCTAACTCAACTCAATAATTAATTAAATGTTTTAAGATTTATATATATATATATTATTAATGTTATAGACTATGTAAGGCAACGCAACATAAAAATTAATTTTGATCTAATTCAACTTAAAAATTTAGAGTTACCAACCATATATATATATAAAAGAGTATATTGTTAATGTCATAAATTATATGGATAACCTAATATAAAATATTTTACTTAAATCAAATTTTAAAATTTATAAATAATTTATTAAAATAGATTCCTACAAAAAGGTAAATACCGAAGGGAACTAATGAAAGAGATGAAAGAAACGAGTAAGTCTACCAATATCTTTGAAAATATTGAATGTATTTTGTGGGGAAGGAGAAGATGATGCATTCATTGAGCCTTTGTCGTAATATATACACATGGAATTGAGGACAATAAGGAAACCGAATATCTACAAAAAAGGAATTATGTGATGTGCCTTTGATTGTAGTTGTGAGAATCCTTGACTGAGATAATTGAGAATCCTTGATTGAAGATGTTGAAATAATTCCGAATCCTTGAGTGAGATAATTGAGAATCCTTGATTGAAGATGTTGAGATAATTCTCTTGATTGCTATCTACGCTGATTGCTCTCTTACTCCGGTTACGCCCCCTCAAGTTCGCGTATGTAGGTCCGTAATACCTAACTTGGAGCGTAGATAAAGAAACGGTTGATGTCCAAGAGCCTTGGTAAAACTTTCCGCGATATGTTCAAATGACCGGACATAATATGTCGAAATGAGGCCCTTCTTGAGCTCGTCCCGGATGAAGTGACAATCGACCTCTATATGTTTGGTTCATTCGTGGAAGACGGAATTGGTTGAGATGTAGATGGCGGCTTTACTGTCGCAAAACACAGGAACGGGTGTTGAATGAACAATTCCAAACCCCAACAAAAATGCCTTGAGCCATATGACCTTACAAGTAAGCAAGGCCATAAAACGATATTCGGCCTCCACTGATGACCGAGAGATTGTTGTTTGCTTCTTCGTTTTCCATACAATTGGACTTTGGCCAAGAAAAACAATGTGCCCTCCCACGGATCGACGTAGTCGGAATCGCAATATCCACTAAGAGACAAGTCACAATCAGACTTGAGCCAAATGCCTTGCCCCGGTGCCTCCTTGAGATAACGAACAACTCGGAGAGCTGCCTCCCAATGGTCTAGCTGAGGAGTTTGCAAGAAGTGGGACAACACATGTAATGCAAAACTGATCTCTGGTCGTGTGTGAGTTAGATATAACAATCGACCAACAAGACATCTATACCTCTCTGGATCATCCAAATCATCACTCGGAGAGGAAAGCAATTGGTGATTCTGCTCGATAGGTGTAGATGCAGGTTTGCATCCAAGTTGCCCACATTCCAAAAATATATCCAAAGTGTATTTCCTCTGTGAAAGACAAAACCCGGAAGCATTGCGCGACACTTCAATGCCTAGGAAGTATTTAAAGGGCCCGAGGTCCTTCATGTGAAAGCAATTCCTCAAATATGCTTTGAAAACGTTAATCTCCAAGGTATCATTACCACGTATCAATAAGTCATCCACATAAATTAGCACATGAAGACATGAGAAGACGCGGATCAAAGTGAAAAAAGAGTAATCTGACCTTGACTGTAGGAACTCGTAAAAAAGAAGTGATGTAGTGAGTTTGGCGAACCAGCATCGCGGGCTTGTTTCAGCCCATACAACGATGTTTTCAACTTGCAAACTAGTGAAGGATCAGTTGTATATAGCCCTTTTGGTAGTCGCATATAAAATTCTTCGTGTAAATCTCCATGTAGAAAGGCATTGTGTACATCCATATGATGCACATGCCAATTGCGAGCAGCCGCAACAACAAGAAATAGGCGAATTGTCGTTAATTTCACAACCGGGGAAAATGTCTCATCATAATCAATGCCTTCCTTCTGTCGATTCCCGAGAACAACCAAGCGAGCTTTATGTCTTTCAATGGACCTGTCGTAATTGTATTTCAACTTGTAAACCCAGCGTCACACAATCGATCTTTTTCCTGGTGGAAGTGGAACCAAGTCCTAGGTATGATTCTGATCAAGTGCTCGTAGCTCGGCCTACATTGCCTCCGATCATTCTGGAGATTGAGATGCTTGCTGATAAGAGCGAGGCTCGACTCCTGCAGACACTGCTGCGAGAAAGGCTCGATGTGAAGCCGAGAAATTATCACATGAGACAAAATTGGTTATAGGATAAGGAGTGGTATCTGAGGACTGATGTGGAGTGTTGGGTTAAATGCGAATGGGGTCTTGAGCTTGGAGAGGGTCTTGCCAACATTGCGCTGAATAGGTAACAAAGTCTTGTAATTTCGTCCACGTTTTACGCACCCACTAACCTCTGCCCAGAACGACCGTAGTGTCTGTAGCCGTTATATTCTGTTCAGCTTGATCGTGTCGAATGGTGGCACGTGTTGTTCCTCGTTACCCAAACCACGATCGTGTGGATGAGGAATACGATCGTGCTGCCTTACGATCGTGCTGCCTCTCGGCGTTGATAGTCATCTTGGTCGTGTTGACGCCCCTGTCGTCAAATGGTCCTCTGTGTTATCGTCTTCCTTCTGATCTCGGTCAAAATCATCCCAAATAGCTGCTGACACAGTATTTCTTGGTTGATCATCAGTAGTACCACCAGTGATATCGTTATCCTTGAACGGAAATTGATCTTCGAAGAAAATAACATCTCGGGAGTCGAAAACCTCCAAGTTCATCAAATCACATACCTTCCACCCTTTTTGCGTCGAAGGATAACCAATGAGGACACATTTCTACCCCACGCCTCGAACTTATCTGTTGGTCGCCTCCCTTTGTGTGCATAACGAAGACGACCGAGTGTCTTGTTCCGATTGAGCATCGGTGCTTCTTCGTGAAAATCTCGTAAGGAGACTTTCCTTCATGCAAAACAGACAGAGTTCCAGAACACATTCACCCCAAAACATTTTCGGGAAATTGGCTTGGAACATGAGTGCTCTAGCAACGTTCAAAATATGGCGGTGTTTCCTTTCCACTCGCCCATTTTGTTGAGACGTGTATGCACATGATGTCTGATGGAGTATGCCCGTGTCATTGAAGAAAGCTAGCAAAGTAAGAAATTCACCCCCATTGTCTGACCGCACAACCTAGATAACCTTATCAATTGTTTAACCATAACGCAAAATGTTGGAATCAGCCGCTTCACTTCACTTTTCGCTGTCATTAGATAAACCCAAACAGCATGAGAGCGATCGTCAACAACTGTGAGAAAATAGTGAACACCACAAGATGATGACAAATGATACGGTCCCCATACATCGCAATGGACTAAATCAAAACATCCAGCAGCTTTATCGTCACTATCCGTGAAACGAGACCTTGTTTGCTTTCCCCGAAAACAAACATCACACGGGTCTTTATTATCAGAAACAACAGCACTCGCCAAAAAAACTTAAACCTCGGTCGGAAGGATGACCAAAACACCGGTGCCACAAATTGCTAGGAGATAAACTAACTGCTTTGTATGCTCAGATGTTGACAGCCCCCTTAAACTTGTAGACCCCATTGCATTCTTCATTCGCTCCAATCAGGAACCTCGTAGTCCGGTCCTGAATCACACACAGTTGATTAGTGAACAAAACCGTATAATCATTATAACGTAGCAATTTTGCAATCGAGATGAGGGTGCAGTTAAAATCCAGGAACGTATAGCACGTTTCTCAGAGAAAAACAATTTCTGAAGTGCATTGTGCCTGATTTTGTAGCCATCTTTGTTTATCCATTGGGCAGCCCAACGGGACATGGGACAAGATCAACAACATCAACCAGCAACTCAAGGGTACCAGTCATGTGATGAAAAGCGCCAGAATTTTTAAGGAATTCAGTGTGGCTTGTCTTACCGGATGTTCGGTCCTCATTTGCTGGAGATTGCATTTTGAGCAACCTTAGCAATGTTGACCATTGTTCATCGTTGAACTCGGGTAGGCTTTGCGTTCCACTGCGGCAGTCGGTTGGGTTCCCGTCGAGGATCATACGGTTTGCGCAGCATTTGCACGCACGCCAGTTGGTCGCGCACGTCCAAAGTTGCATGTGTTGTGGTGAGCTCCGGCTGCTCCAGCCGCGTTTGTATGCCCCGTTCGGCTTCTATTTCGCGGTCCATCACCATTTTTTCATGGCCGTTCGTCCCACCACTCTTGGAAACTGTGAAGCAGAAAGCAGCTTGATATGTCATGCCCATTGCGCTTGCAATGAGTACTGAAACGCCTTTTATCCTTCGTCGAATACGTTGTACCGTTGGAGAATTCTGCTCGTGCAGCGTATCCCACGATCTCAGCACGGTCCTCCTGCAGTAATGAGACAATATGTTGGCGCTCCTCTTGAATCACCATTGAATAAACTCGGTTGAGATTGGGCAGCGAATCCATACTCAAGATACTGGATCCGATAGTCCCAAACCGAGTGTCGTCAAGACCAAGCAAGAAGAAATTGACTCGCTCGGTTTCTTTGTCACAAAGTAATTCTGTGGAGAGTTCTCCACATCTGCACAGCCCACACGTGCATGACCGGACGGGCTTATAAGCATCAAGCTCGTCCCACAATTTCTTCAACATGTCGAAGTAGATCTGAACTGAGTGACCAAGTTGTTTGCACGGCATCAACTCCGAGCAGAGTTGATACACTCGTGGACCATTGCCAATAGAAAATATGTGCTTGAAATCACTCCACAACACATGAACTTCTTCGACAATTGAGATTGTAGATCGGAGTTGTGGCTCGATAGTGTTTAAAATTCATTCGACTAGCATTGAATTCACAGGTCCCTATTCCGTGAATTCGACAGTGTCTAGATCTGGACGCTTGATTGTACCGTCGATGAAACAAGCTTTTGCTTGGTATTGAACATTTGTCGTACGTGCTTAGCCCACTCCTCATAGTTGGAGTCCCCTCTCAGCTGGATCTGAGTGATAACGGTGCTTGGCCCCTCTGACGGGTGAAGGTAAAACGGCGAATACACAGACAACTCTCAGCTCCTTGCGGATTTGGAGCCAAGGGTGCTGGCATTTGCGGTTGCTCCCAAAGTTACAGCAGGCACGTCATTACTCATCTTTCAAGGAATTTCGTTGGAAGCTTCGCACCGGAAATAGCTTCGGTGGAGTTGTAAGATAGGCCAGAAATAACGTTGGCAAAATAAGAAGGAAAAAAATTAAGCACTAAGGCTCTGATACCATGAAAATATTGAATGTATTTTGTGGAGAAGGAGAAGATGATCCATTCATTGAGCCTTTGCCGTAATATATACACATGGAATAGAGGACAATAAGGAAACCGAATATCTACAAAAAAGGAATTATGTGATTTGCGCTTGATTGTAGTTGTGAGAATCCTTCATTGAGATAATTGAGAATCCTTGACTGAAGATGTTGAGATAATTCCCTTGATTGCTATCTCCGATGATTGCTCTCTTACTCCGATTAATCTTCACCTAACATTATCCACAAATCACTTTGTTATATGTTGTTTTCTTGAGCCATATGTATGCCATACATTGATTTTGGAAATCTTTTTCTGGATGGTGTTGATAAATAACATCGTTTGTGACTGAGAATGAAGATATTTTGGTAAGCAATATATGATACAAAACCACTTTTCTATATACATCTGGTTTCCTTCTTTTACATCGTATAACAGTATTGTTGTAACATGCCATAGCTCATCGGTTTCTTTGTAGAAATCTAGTTTATTCCATAAATTTTATTTAGTAGAGCATACTCCCATGTTATTTTAATACAGGCAATCTGTTTATTTTATATTGCAATTTTTGAAGTAGTTAGGGTTTGAAACACTTCATCCAAGTCAACATCTATATCTAGCTCCTTTTCTCGAACAATCTCTAGATTTGATGTTTTTAGAGTCCTTGTTATTTCTAACACACTAAACTTGATGACATTCCGTATAATATATATTTGTTCGAATGTTATTGTTCCACACCTCTCTATATCTAAACGTAGATTCACATCAAATTTATAGATGAGTTCTTTTTAAATCTGAATAACACTAATAAAAAAAGTGCATGTTAATGTCCTATCATTTAGAAGTTTCCATAAACTCATTTTCTTGAACTGAGCAACATTCAAACTTCTCTTACTCATATCTATTTTTGCTTTAGATTGTTAAATCTAAACTCTGCTGATACCAAGTAGAACAGCCTTGAATATGTATCTTAGACAAACAAAGTAGGTGTACCTGGTGATGAGGTTTAGTTTCCGGTTCATTTGATTTGTGGTTGTCATCCTATTCAGGTATAGCCTATGGTGGTATAGTACTTCTGGGGAAGATCTTTGTTATGCTTATGTTGATTTTTACGAAGAAACTATTTTTGAAATTTCTAGATTCTTTTATGACTCCATTGGATCAAACATTTCATATGGTTGTGATGTCTTTCAAGATTCTAATGATTCTTCTTTGAGCTCCTTTTGTTTACCGAGCATTCTTGGAGGCCGCATAACAGTTTTTCTTGACAAAGATTTGTATCTTCTTCCATTAAGTCATGGAGGATTCGTTGTAAACACAATTCTACAAATATGCTCTACATTTTGCGTTTCATGTGGCGACTCCAAAACCCTCTCATATGTTTTTGTTTGTTTCACTGAAGGGGATACATCGATAGATGAGCCATGAATATTCTTCTTAGGTGCCATAGATGAAACCATAAGAAATGTTTTCAAAACAATAACAAGAGAAACACAATTCTTAAATATGTATAAATCCGGTTTTAAAAAAATGAAGTTCTAAAAAATCTGAAAAATAAATATGCCTTACATGTCAATCAAACCAAAAGGCTGACCAATAATCCTTCCTCCTTTTTTAGTTATTTCTTGTATTTATTTTTTTAGATAATGTTTAGCAGTCCATTCCTTTTTAAAAAAAATTCAAAACAATTAAGGAAAAATAAATAAGAGAAACAAAAATAAATTTCAGATTTTTATTTTAAATGTACTTCCCTCCTCTCGGAATCCATTTTTAGCAAATTTTTGTACATTTATACTTTTTTCCTTATTTTATTTTTATTTTTCTCATTTTTTTTCTTTTTTCTTTATTCTTTTTGTTCTCTACTTCAAAAAAGTTGTTTATATATTCTTTTCTTCAGTTAACTTAGGCACATACTATTTTTATTGTAGTTAACTCTTATGTTACATTTGGATCAATATTGAAATATGTAAACATTGTATAGTTTGTAATATGTGAAAGAAAAAATAGGTCTGTTTGTGGTCAAATATAATAAACTCTCAATCGTATTACGATATAGTTTAAGGATGATTACTGTTGTCATCCGTAAAATTTAAGGATCTTTTCCACAAATTTGTTGACGGTTGTGGGGTATAGTTTGGATTTAGGGACGTTTTCGGGAGGGTTCCTCGATTTTTTGCCTTAATCAGTACATAAATTATCTATATAACCCCTCCTACTTTCATCATTTTCTCACACACAATTCTCATATATTTCATTACATATCTTGTTATTGTTTATGATTATAACGGCATCATCGTCGAGATCGAATATTTTCGTTTCTAGACAATGGATGTATAGAAGAATTTAATCCAGAAATGCAAGGTGTATCGAAGGAGTTTATAGAAGGCGTTATATAGTTTATGACGATGGCAAAAAGTCAACAAATTTATAAAAAACTGGTAAGTTGGTTTTTCCATGCGTCAAATACAAAATGAAAAATTTATAAAAAACTGGTAAGTTTGGAATCATCTTTATTTAAGAGGTTTTCTCCGAATTATTTCATTTGGTTATCTCATGGAGAGAATTTTGCATCACGACTTAATAATGGTGTGGAAAATTTTAGTAGGGGTATTGTACATCATGAAGTGTTTGAGACTTCTTAAGATCTAGAAATGAACCCTAATGTGGAAATGGTGCAAAATGTCTTCGATGAATGAAACGAAGGTAAAAATATTGAAGAAGATCCGAATGAAGAAACAAAAAGTTTTTTTGAAATGTTGGAAAGTGCTAGGCATCCACTTTATGATGGTTGTAGAATGTGTCTTTCATAGTATCTCTATTTGCACGTTTGATGAATTTGAAGATTAAAAATAATCTTTCTGAGCATTGCATGGATTCTATATTGCAATTAGTAAAAGATTATTTGCCTGAATATAACAATGCAGTAGATTTATATTATGAGACAAAGAAGATGATGAGATCATTAGGTTTACTTCCATATCAAAAGATTGATTTTTGTCAAGACAACTGTATGATTTTTCGAAAAGAAACATCAGATTTGAGTAAATATCGTTTTGTGGAAAAGATCGGTTTTATTTGACAAGGAATAGAAAATCGGTTCCGTATCGTCGTATGTGGTATTTACCAATTACAGATAGAATAAAAAGATTATATCAATCTTAGAAGACCGCAAGCGACATGAGATGACATGCTGAGCATTCATGTCGTGAAAGAGAAATGTGTAATCACCTAGAAGGTAAGGCGTGGAAACATTTTCACAAGGTATATCCTGATTTTATAGCTAAGAGTCGAAATGTTTATTTAGGCCTTTATAGTGATGGTTTTAATCTATTCGGGATGTCTGGGAGAAATTATTCGTTGTGGCCAGCTAGTATGACACAGTACTATTTACCACCTGATATGTACACAAAACAAGAGTTTTTGTTTTTAAAATTTTTTATTCCCGGGCGTAATCATCCGAAAAGATGTTTTGATATATTTCTTCAACCATTGATTGAAGAATTGAAAGAATTATGGAAGGAAGTTTCAGCATACGACATTTCGAGACAATATATTTTATATTACGAGGGGCTCTTATGGGAAGAATAAGTGATTTTCCAGCTTATGGTATGCTATCTGGATGGACAACGCATGGTCAATTGGTTTGTCCATATTGCATGGGGGAAACAGATGCTTTTCAGTTGAAATATGAATGAAAAACGAGTTGGTTTGATTGTCATCGTCGTTTTCTTCCTGTCGATGATACATTATGGTGCAACAAGAGAAATTTTAAAAGGAAATAGTTGGAAATCTCCTCTTCCAGTTTTGACCAGCGAAGAGATTTTGTATGAACGACTTCTTGCTTTAGGTATTCTTAGGATTATAGATTGCAGAGGGAATAATCATTCGAGGATTGGTGGTTATGGAATTACTCATAATTGGTACAAGAAGAGCATATTTTGGGATCTGCCGTATTGGAAAAATCTAAAGTTTCGACACAATCTTGATGTCTTGCACATAGAGAAATTTTTTTCGATATTATCATCAACACGATATTGAATGTCACAACAAAAACGAAAGACAACATCTAATCACAGAAGGATCTAGAAGATTATTTCTCACGGAAGGAGTTACGTATAAGTGATGATAGTAAAGCTCTAGTTCTGATATTCACATTATCGAATGATGAGAAATATGAATTCTTGAAATGGTTGAAGGAAGACGTGATGGTTATGCATCTAACATCGGAAGGTGCATCAATATTCATGGAGGAAAGTTATCACGGATGAAAAGTCACGATTGTCATGTATTCATGCAAAGACTACTTCCTATATGTTTTTTTAATTGAAGGACAAACATGCACACAAAGGAATTGGAGGTATCATTGTTTCTTTTAATAGTGTAATGATTAATAAATTAAAGATATTAATTATTTAATAAACTAATATTTTAATTTTTAGGTATTGGCATATTTTTTCGAAATTTATGTGCGATAAATTTGAGTGTAGATGTGGTTCGTTGACCGAAAAGTAACATAGTTACTGTAATATGTAACTTGGAGAAAATTTTTCCACTATCATTCTTCGATGTTATGGAGCATCTGAAAATCCATCTACCATACGAAGTCGTATTAGAAAGTCCAGTTCAATTTCGTTGTATGTATCCATTTGAGAGATTCATGTTTCATCTGAAGAAAAAAGCCAAACAAAAAGCTCGTCCAGAGGATTCATTTGTGGAACAATAATTGAATGAGGAGATATCGTTCTTCACTTTTTACTACTTCGAGCCACATGTTCAAATGTGAAATAGAAATCCAGACAAATGTTTTGATGGTGGTGTGGTATTTTCATATCCAATACCAGATGTTCCAGATATATTTTGTGGAATTGGTCGAACTGCTGGTAAGGCGAATATCTATAGTCTTTTGAAAGTTAACATACTATAAATATGGATTCAATTACGTATACGTAGTTTACTTGTCATATTTACATAATTTTCTAACATTTTATAAGATATTTGATGATATATTGAAGAATACATATGTGAATATTGATAAATCTCAACTTCAGGAACTTAAAGAAAGATATTTCTCCACATGGATCAGATGATATGTAAGTAAATGATAGATTAAATATTAATAAATTACTTTTATATAATATTTTGACGCTTTGTCGACGATTGTTTCCTCTGTAATGCAGATTAAGATCGACAATCATCCATTGTGGCTAAGAGATCTTGTTAAAGGATCAATTGTGAAAGTTACGAGTTAGCCAATATATTTTACACGTGGTTACAACTTTCATATTTATGAACACGGGAAATCAAATTCAACTATGACCTATAATTTATTTTGGAGGAATGACATCATAATATGCAAGTTCCTCCAAAGGCATGCCAAAAGCGACAGACGAACTTCAAAATACCGTATCCCAAATGCAACAAGAATGAGAAAAAGAACGTCAAGAATCACAAAGAAAACGTGAACAATTAAAAAGACAACATCAACAGTTTCTAAATATATTGAAAGAAAAATTGACGTCTATCAATTGGGATACGTGTGGAAACAATGATACTGACGATACTCAGAACTACCACCAACAAATTATTAAATAAACGTTAATGATGTAAAAACACTAATTAATAAATAATATGTTAAATTTATAAATTTTATGTGTAGTGATTATTTTGCGACATTTGCGGCGTTTTCCTGTACGTAAACTGGTCGGGTTTCCTGTCGAGTTGCGAACAGTCATGCAGCCCGTAATGACGAACAAATTACCGACTTATTTTTCCGTTCATATTTGCGAACGGATTGTGGACGTTTTTTTACGATACGTGTTTGCGGACCACTATTATCCGTCCTTAATCCATCCCTAAACATGTTTAAGGACGGATTCTTCAGTCCCTAAATCAGAAACTTCTAATAATGTGCTTTTTCTGGAGTTGTTGACCAACAGCGTGAAGAGATGCTGAACATTGAGGCACGTTGATTTTTCAACCTATGGGATTCGGTGAAACAACCTATATATGAAGATTATCGTGAAGGTGAGTCTCTTTTATTTTTTTTTTCCTCAAGATTGATGAGTATAAAAAAAGACCACAATGTTGCTGAAAATTACATAGATTCATTTTGTAAAACTATTCGTGAATATTTACTGGAAAATAATCAAGCTTCCGAGTCATATTATGAAACAAAGAATGTTTAAAAGATTTGAGAATGTCACATGTGAAAATTGATATTTGTAGAAAAAGTTGCTAGTTTTTTTTAGAAATGATAAAGACTTGTTGGAATGTAAATTTTGCGGTGCAAGTAGATTTCTTCCAAAGAAACCATCTTTATGTAAATATGTACCATACAAAAAATATTCTATATGCCTGTAGAAAATCGGTTGAGAAGGTTATTTGAATCGAACATACCACTACAGTAATGAGATGGCACACAGAACACTCGACAGGCGAAGGGATAATGCAACATCCATCAGATGGTAAGGCTTGGAAAGAGTTCAATAAAATATTACGTGAGTTCGCATATGAAATGAGAAATGTTTATCTTTGCATGTGCACCGATGGTTTTAATCCATATGGAAAATCTCAAAATCAATATTCTATGTGACTGGTTATTTTGTCTCCTTATAATTTGTCATCCGATATGTGTCTGAAAAGGGATGTAATGTTTTTTACGTTGCTGATTCCACAACCAAAACATCTGAAGAAAAGATTCGATGTCTTTTCTTCAACCTTTATTTCATGAATTAAGACATTTGTGGAATGATGGAATTCTTACTTATGACGTGAGTATGAACCAAAATTTCACATTAAAAGTGCTCTTGTTGAGGACAGTTAGCAACTTTTCTACTTATAGAGTTTTATCTAGATGGAGCACGCACATGAGATTGGCATGTCCATATTGTATAGAGGATACAAATTCATTTCGACTAATACATGGGAAGAACATTTTTTGGAAAATCCGAAGAATATTGGCTAACACCAGAGGATTATAATCACGTCCACACATATATATTACTAAATTTTCAAGAGCTATTACCTTCCGAAAGGTACAAAACAATGAAAATTGATCTTTTAAACACATATATATGTCTTTGAAATATATATGTGTGTCAACGTACTTTCATTATAGATTATTTGATGAAAAAATAATGGGTACATATCCTCAGTAAATGCAGATGAACTCAGGGAAATGGAAGTTCAAGATTATGGCTCGTGGTTGAGAGATTATGTAAGTACATGTATATTCGTACATTACGGAAATGGAAGTTCAAAATTATTCATTTTTTATGTTATATAGGTCAAATATTCTGATGAGAGACAATCTACCTCATTAAAAGATGCGGCTAATGGTCCTGTAAGAAATGTTTTGTATTGGCCATTTTTTTAACTCGTAGATACACATTCTACACGTATGAACACAGAAAACATAGAAGCACATATAGCTATGGCGTTTGCATTAATAGTGAAATAGAGGGTGATAATTTCTACGGCATTTTGCACCAAATCCTATAGAGGAAATATCTTGGTCTCATTGGATTGAAGGTAATGCTTTTTAAATGTCAAAGGTTAGACCCAATCATAGAACGTGATACACAAAAATCGATGGAGAGGAATTAACATCGATCCGATACGACAATATGGTAAGTATGATCCATTCATCACAATAGATCAAGTATGTTACGTGCCATATCCAACAACATTGAAACGTCGAAGAGAGGACTGGTGGGTCGTAGTAAAGATCAAGGTGCGAGGAGTTATAAGCACTGATGAAAAATATGATCCGTTGCAAACCGATTACCCTGAGCCGATACGATTTATTGACACAGACAATCACAAGAAAATTCTCGCAAAAAACAGACAATCAGAAGAAAATTATGTAGCGTTGAACCGGAAGATGCAAAAGATGAACACGTCGATGAATTCAATGAACAATTGAAGGAAGACTCGCCAATCGAAGAATCTACTGAAGGAAAATTGAGAATTGTGTAATTGTAATATCTAACTTTATCTAAATTTTTAAATTATTTTTTTAACAATATATTTTCAAGTTTCAACGGGTATCCGTTGGAATTGGCAATGGAAACCCATTGAAACATTAAATTCTGCTCGATACTTCGAAAATTTTCAAGGTTTCCAAATTATCAACGAGCATCCGTTGGAAAAACACAACGGATCCCCATTGCCATTGTGTAGGTGGCCAACGGATGACTGTTGATAGATGCCAACAAACACCCTTTGATCATGTTCAACTAATACTTGTTCAACAAACACCCCCCACCGCCTCCACCGGCACCATGTCGGCCTCCTTCACATATATCGGCACCGTTGATATTTGATGAAGAAGATGATATGGTTGACATAAACGCATTGATCGATAGTTTCGACGAGCATCCTTTTGTCCTGAATATTTATCCTGAACTTCATGACGGGACGTTTTATTACAAAATTCATATTGTATTTAATTATAAATAATGTTTAATTATTTGATATTCATGTACATGTTTGATGTGGATTATGTTCTGAAACATACGAACAACAACATCATCCAAGGATCGCTACAAGATCGACTTTATTATTCCTAGCAAGTTGCTCCAGAAGTTATATGTCGTCGATGGTGGTGTACATTCATCGTAAGTAATTTTAATATAAATTTAAATTTTTCAAATTATTATTTCCTTTTATTTTTAAACTAATTTATTGCAATTTAATTTTGCAGCACGTATATAGATGGCGAAAGAAGGATACGTCGCGTATCTATACAACTTGGATGCACGGCATGAAAGCCTAGTTGCGCTTGAAGATGAACAATGTCAAGCGCAACTATTACAAGAAGGATGCCAAACCGACTTGGGAAACGGACGAGGTATTCAACCAATTCGTCCAAAATTAGGAGTCCCAGGACTTCAAGGCCAAAAGCGAGAAGGCCAAGAAATCTCGGTACGATGAGAAGGTTCCCGGAGATGGTTTGCATCACCATACCTCGGGATAGAAGTCATTCCCAAATGAAAGAAAGAATGGTAAATTTTATTTTAATTAGTTATTTAAATTTTATTTTTTTACAAAGTTGTTAACTGATTACATTACTATAATGTTATAGATGCGGAAGATAGAAAGATAACTGACTCTTCTTGAACTGGTTAAAGAAACCCACATGACGAAGAAATCTGTCGTCGGAGAAAAGATCGATGAACCTGAACTCGTCAACCCTCGAGCAGAACGGACCGTGAAAGTTGTGATGGAGAAGATCACACAACAATCACTAGCCTACGGTTCAACTCCCGACGATCTCAGTCCTGTACAAAAGGATAAAATTTATGTAGAGGTAAATAATAAGATCATTGTTATTGTAATTCTTTACTTAAATCAAATATTTCTAACGATATGCTAACTTTAACGTGTTTTACATTATAGTTTATTAGACAATATAAGAGGCGTCTATACGGTCTAGGTTCGTGCAACAAGGATATCAACGAGGACGCCACGACGATATCTCATGCGATCCACAAGAGTTACATGCAAGAACGATGTATCGAGCATCTCGAAACTACTTTTCGTGGAACACATGATGATCTTCAAGTAACATAATCTAAGATTCGAGAAACTCGAGAAAAGATGCGTCACATGGAGAGCATTATCAAGTTGCTAACCGGTCGAGCGTATCAGCCACCTGAACCGACGGGGGAAATAACGCCGAAACAAGACCCCATAACCGACTCTGATGCAACCTTTTCACGAGGTGTTGGCGATCACGGGGATGAACACGGTGTTACCAATTTAGATGATTTGTTTGATTAATTATTTTATAATTTTTTTTTGAATTTTTTTAAAATTGTATTTTATTTTTTTCGTCAAGTTATCAATGGATACCCGTTGAAAAGTTTAAAAATGTTCAGCGTGCATTCGTTGGAGTTTTAACATTCCCATCATTTCTTTTGGCAATGGAAATCCGTTGAAAGCTCTCACCATGTTTTTGCCAACGGGTATCCGTTGAAATTATTTGACTTCCCGCCATTTTTGTTTTCAACGGGGTGTTCAACGGGCTTCCATTACAAACGTCCAACGAGCATCCGTTGGATTTTTTGTCATGGATATCCGTTGCAAATTTTCAACGGATATATCCGTTACACTCCGTTGAACTGTATCAATGGATAATATATGTTGCACACCCATTACAAATTGCAACGGATACGGATTTTCAACGATCGATTCCCAACGGCTCCAAATCCGTTGAAATCTGTTGGGAATCATCATTTTCAACGGAAATATAGCTATTTCCAATGAATATCTCCGTTGGAAATTGCTTGCCTTTGTAGTGCATTGTGCTACTAATCTCGCATTATCTCTAACAATGTGACCATCTTTATTGGTTTTATTTTTGAAAAATCCACTTTTTACCAATCACAACCATATACTCAGGTTGCAGTAACTCCAAACACCATTTATCGTAAATTTTTTGAGTTCTTTAGGCATTGATTTTATCGAAGCTTCATCATTTAATGCATCATGAACATTTTTAGATTCAAATTGAGAACTAGAACATTCAAATCTCATTAAAGCATGATAATTAAAACATGATTTATCTCTAGTTATTCTTACTTTACGAATATCTCCAATAACATCTTATATATAATGATTTTTGTGCACCTAAGATACATTATCTTCAATTTTAAATGTGTCTAAATTATTCGATTTTTGCACTCTTGTTGGTCCATCGATCCTCTGTTCTTTAGATGTATTTACTTGTTTAGCGAGTGCAGTTGAAGAGGACTGGAAAGGGTTAACGAAACAAGAAAAGCAAGCCTTACGTTATAATGATCTTCATTAAATACCACATTTATTGATTCCATGGTTGTCTTTGTTCTAAGTAACATTTTAAATCAATTATAACTAGTATGAACCCCGCGCTTCGCATAGGTCAGAATGAATATGGGATTTTAATTTCAATATATAATAGATATTATATACAGTAGGACTTCGATAGAAAGGGAAATATTTAAAAATAAATATACAATTTTATCACACATTACTAAATATTTCTTTGTATCCAATATTTGTGGTTCTTTTTATGCATCTATCATTATCGTCTAAAATAACTAATTTCAATCCCTCTTTAGTTTTGACTCTCGAAACTACAACATATAATTGTCCGTGACTAAAAACCGGTTTTGGTAAGTATATGCCTACTCGATTAATGTTTTGTCCTTGGATTTTTTTTAATTGTAATTGCAAAGCATAACATTATAGGAAATTGTAATCGTTTAAAATGAAATGGTTAAGCTGTATTAGTTGGGATTAATGGAAATCGTGGAATAAATACTTTATCGCATGCATGAGTTCCTGCAATTATTTTACCTTCTATCAAATTGCTACCCAATTGTGTTATTTGGAGTCATGTTCCAATACATAATCTAAGCA
The DNA here is from genome assembly GCA_036759665.1 of Gynandropsis gynandra. Taxonomy (NCBI): domain Eukaryota; kingdom Viridiplantae; phylum Streptophyta; class Magnoliopsida; order Brassicales; family Cleomaceae; genus Gynandropsis; species Gynandropsis gynandra. The sequence goes on along the minus strand of CM071871.1, from coordinate 33,880,080 downwards.
TTTGATCCATGTTCCGTAAAACTATAATGGGTTCTCCTTCTTTTAGTATTTAAGAATGGTTAGGGATCCCTGGATATTTCAAACTATTTATGAATTCTGTACTGTATAATTCGCATGTATCTTTATTATTTAAATCATTATCGCATAATGAATCAAAGCTTAGATATTCTCTTGAACAACAGGGAATTTTTTTGTAGAAGTGCTGCATTTATTTCATCAACAATTTCATTTGTAGGACATAATATTGCTCGGTCGTGAAAACATAAAGAATTTTGATATTCATTTTCAATATTTGGATATACATGAGCTACAATAATTTCAATTGGATTTAATATTTTTGTAATTAATAAATCTTTTGGCACGTCAATCAGGCATTCACCGTTATTTGGTTCAGATAAAGTACCATCTCCTAATTTTAATACCCAATCAGAGAAAATTTGTATCTCATTTGTGTTCGAAGATTCAATATTCATTTGCATTCGCATATTTTGTGTTAGTTTTAATACACAACAAAAATTCCGAAGATAGGAGGATTTTATATATGCTTGAATAGTTTCATGCCTCTTTCCCTTTGTAATAAGCGGTAAATTTTGCTGGAAGTCACCTCCAAATACTATTATCTAGAGCTTCAAAGTCGTGTTTATGAATCATTGAAACCTCGTCCATATTATAAGGTGTGTTTGTTTTATAAGATCTGATAAATTTATCCATAATTTAATTTTGCAAATGTAATATACCTCGGACTCTTCGATTTTTATGTTGAATGCTGATTTGTAAAGGAGTTGAACCGTTTCTTTGTCAAATATTAGGAAAATCGCTTCGCCAGTATCGTCATAACTTTGACATATACATGGAACCTGAAAACTTGCTATTAATAACTCAATTTGAAAACCGAAGTAATGTTACATAGTTAATAGGAAGAACGACCTACTTTGGAAATGGACTGTATGTGGTTGTTTTGCAGGATTCACAGTAGAACCGTCTCACAGCGGCATAGCCAGAAGTGTCATCCGCAATTGCATTAACTTTGTGGGAACAGGTATTGCAGCACAAATAGCACCATCCATCCTGTTTAAAATCTATGTGATTAAAGCTGGACCTATGGAGATCAAATTTTGTACAAGTAAAAAATACATAATAATATGTAATAGTAAAACATCTTAATAACATAGGCAGCGTAAAAATGACACATACATTGGTAACTTTGCCGAGATCAACAATGATTTTAACCGGAAAAGCATTCCAGAATCAATTGATTTCTGAGATTGTTAGAAACATTAAATAAAATTAAACGTACTACATTTTATAGTTAACTATGGCAAGAAAATTTTGATCTGAGAAGACTTTACTTGAAAACTAGAGATTACGAATTGTGCGACGGTCTGTAAACATGAAAATAGTTCAATAATAGTGTAGATGAAGTAGAAAATTTTAAATACTCAATCAATAAATTCAAAAGCAAATTTTATTAAAACTGCAAATAAAATGTTTAAGAAACTGTACAACCATAAAGAAATAGCAACATTTAAACATAGAGTAGTAGTTACGGATACAATTAACCCTAAGAAGGAAACTCTTTACATATGAACATTTTCAACTGAGTAACAAAATGGTAGTGTAAAACAATTGCATTTGCAAGACATTTATATCAACGTCGACAAAGGAAAATGCACTCTAAAACCTAGAAAAAACAAACATAAACTGCAAAGGAAATAGTCAAACCTAACTACATTTAAAAACAAAAACCAATTGGTTGAAAAGAGAGTAATGAACGTATAAATTATTACCGCCCAGGTCCATATTTTGAACAGTTGACAAATGATCACCAATGGACCAGTCTGATGAACACGAATAAAATCATAAGTCTAATAAGCGAACGATTCTCACATTGTACATTCGATAACGTCAGAGCTGTATATTAAAAGATAACATTGGCAGACCCGAAAACATGGCATGATGTTATAAGTTTCCAAAAGCCATAAACAAGGTTTAAAAAATGCAGTTATGAGAACACAAATTATAACATAATATTGTAACTAAGTAGAGCGATGGACAAACAATACGTACTTAGTATCACGGAGCTTGACCGTCAAACGTCTGCATGTACGCTCTGCGTAAGTAACATCCGTAAGCTCGCCAACACTAATAACTTCGCCAATTAAATCTAACAAATAAACAAAAACCATCATTAATATAATTCAAAAACACGTTTACCAATGAGGACAGATTCTTCAAAACGCCCGACAGTATCTGGATACGAAGCAAAGTTTAAGTAGCTCTACGAATTTGCGATATCACCACACGGTCTGAAAACGGTGGTCGAAGTAAAAACTATCTTGTATGGAAGAGCCGGAGCTCTATACTCACCATAACTTCGACTGATATTAAAATTTGTTATTATGCAACACGATCCTTCCACCAGAAACGTTGAAGCCTATGCTAGAAATTCGATTTAACGGAACACTGAATCCGATTACCCTACGAAACAGAGAAAAAGCATCAAGAAGATGAAATCTGAAATAACACATAAGATCTTGATGTTGCAAGAAGAACGACCAAAAAGAATAAAAATTCAGGATTTGCCCATTCGTCGCATAGTAATATTTTCTAGTTAGAGGTTGATCGTGGAATTGGAACCACATCAAAGTTCTATACTCACAATCCGAACTTGTGAGGGGGAAAGGGTAAAAAGAAATAAAAGGAACCATGATAGAACCCTAGAGGCATAATCCGATGGTCCAGAACATGCGGGACGTTGTCGATGCGAAGATCCAATCGTTCGAAAATTCAAAACAAACCACGATTCAACGGCGGAGAACACACGAGCGAAAAAATCGGGAAAGCTAGGTTGCATCGAATGTTTGAGACAAAGGGGTCGGGTCAGCCCGAGCGGAATACCCGGCAAGCGCCCATCGTACACGTTGCATGGAGGAAATCTGGACGGTCACCCTCGTGCCATGTCAGCCTTCCGTCATTGTTCACCCATACTTTCCTTTTAGTATATTGTATAGATAATGAGTAATTTTATGAAATGTAAAATTGAATAATATAATATATTACGTGTCTAACCATTTTATTTTTATTTTAATTTAGTGCTTAAACGTCAATGAGGGAAAATAGATGCGAAATTGAAGAATTAATCAAATTATAATGATGAAAGTCACCAAGGTTTTGTCCAAATAATATAATATTACAAACTAACAAACCTTTCTTCTTCTTTTTTTTGAAGTTAGCGTTATCTCGGTTGTCATGTTCCAAACACTGTCGGTGATGCTGGTATTTGCATACGTTTATCTCGACGACGATGGGGTTTGTCTCAACAAATATGGGGTATTTCTCTCAGCCTCAACGTGTACAGGATAACGATTCTCTTTAGGCCTCCCTCTTTACCTTTTCTCAACCAACATAGGAGGTAGAACCGTAACTGCAGAATATTGAGGAGGAATGTTCCAATCACTGCAATTAGGAACTGGATACATGATTCTCGATAGTCCAAACGCAATGTCTCCCGGAGGTAGTATGTTAAACATAGTTCTGGTAACTTGTGACCTTTACCAACCTTATGTGCAGCAAAATTGCGTGACTGCATGGATATGTATCCACATCAAACATTTTGCATTCGCACGTTCTTTTTTGAAGACTCACTACATATCTTCTACCCATTTCATTTCTCACCTCATACTCATCATTCAGACCGTTCAATTCATACTAATCAATAACCTTTTACTTGGATGTATGTTCGAACCGTTCATATAACATTTTCTCAATATAAGGTGTTAACTTTTGAGAATCATCACCAGTAGTTGCTTCCAATATATATCTATTAAACCATTCCAATGTCTTTCCCAAACAAATACCTAAAAGCCCTAGGATCGAAAACTTTTTTTATATCTTCAACGTTGAATTTATTGACTCAGTATCTTTAGTGGTTAATCAGTTTTACCTTTCACTCTTAAATTTGCATCTTGCCCACTTAACAGGATCAAGCTCCTCTTTCTCCAAATACTTTGCAACATTAGGATACATGTGCAAAGATCACAACGGTGACAACAGTCACAAAAGTCACAAAAATCATATTTGTACCGAGCCTTCAAATTAATAAATAGCACGTCAAATTCGTTCACTATGTATGTTGTTGCACATTTAAAGAACATTTTTGCCACAATATCACCCTTTGAAGTCTTTCTACCTTGCTCTTTATTGACAGGTTCTTTATGTTTTGCGATATATGACGCGCACCATGATCAGCTTGTTTGTACATTTGTTTGAGTGCTTTTATCAAGCTTTTATGTCGATCAGATATCACAATATTGACATCACGTCCATCCGGTATCACCTCTTTCAACCTTGACATAAACCATGTCCATGATTCGTCCTTCTCGCTCTCGACTATTCCCCATGCAAGAGGATATTGGTGATGTTCACCATCTTGCGCGGTAGCCACGATCAATGCTCCCGTGTACACTCTTGTCAAAAATGTTGCATCCACATCAACCATTTTACGTATGTATTTCTATCCTCTTATAGCCGCTCCAACAGCCAAAAAAGGTATTTGAAGCTTTTCCCATCACTGTCTAGCTGAAGATTTGCGACAGCTCTGGGATTTTTTTATGTAAACATGTGCAACCACCCTGGAAACCTCCTATAATGTTCAAATTCATCACCACGAATCTCCTTTTAAGCACTGCATAATGTCATGAAATACGATACATTGACACTTTACTTTTCTTTTACATGAGCCATCAATTCTTTTGCTGGAGGTGTTTCATATTTCTCGGCATATTCCTCATTCGAATAATCCTTAACCAATTGCGTTGTACCCTTTGTAGCTTTTGTAAATTTAGATACAGGTGAACAATTATGAATGGAATAGTGTATTCTCACACTAAACCATTTGGAATTCGGGATTGGTGCCACGGGTAATTTCCATTTACAACCTTTTTCGGAAAACTTGCATTGTACTTCCCACAACTTTGAATCAGAACTCAATGTTCTATATGTAAAACAAGCTTCAAATGAACACTTCCTTACAAATTATTGTACATCCTTTTTGCTATCAAACTCTTGCCCAGTTTTAAGTTGCAATCCATATTCGAACTCGAAGATATTATTTTCACTCTCTAACTACCATTTCAAAATAATTCTCGCCATCACCATCCTTATGCTCTGTTGACACATCAAAATCAATTTTATTATTGCCACAAACAACTTCATCAACTACCATATTCATAGCACACCCACCATTTTCTCTTAACCTTCTTTGTATATTCACTATCATAACTATCTGAATCCAAAATATTTATTGTTTCCAACGGATTACTCCCAACTCTAATTTTGTCATTTGAACCTAAAATAACACAGTCGCCATAATCTATAACACATCCATCCTCCCTCACCTTCTCTACCAATGCTTCCAAAAGCAGGAATTAGAGGTTCAACTTCCCTCTCAATTTCCATTTCACACTTCACATTTGTCGATTCTATCTCCACATACAATACTGGCCGAATTCCTCTTATGCAATCGAGCAGATAACAAATACGATGCTTGTCATTCATTATATATGTCAGCTTTTTATTTTCATAAATATTGGGCAAATAGCTTAACTTCAACTTCGTTGTATTTTTTTCCACAATCATCTCTACGCATAACTCATCAATAAGTTACCGGTATGTCAGACTAATCGGAGGAAAATACAAAAGTACTCTTTGGTTTTCCTGAACTCTACCCACCCATTTAGATTCTCCATTTACGTTTTCTTCCTATTTATCGTCATACAAAAAATAAATCAGTGTGATTTTCTCATTCACCAAATCCATTACACCTGTAACAAAAATATAAAAAGAGGTTAAATTTTGTGACCCACTGCGACCCTGTGTTTCAAATTCAAAATGACTCTATGGCCCAGTGTGACTGTGTGTCTCGATGAGACTATGTGAACTAGTATGACCGTGCGACTCGATGAGACTTTATGACCCAATGTGACCCTGTTTTTCTTATGACTTTGTGACCCAGTGCGATCGTGCGACTCAATGAGACTCTATGACCCAATACGACCCTGTGTTTCAATATAATTCTATGACCCAGTGCGACCGTACAAATCGATGAGACTCTGTGACCTAGTGCGACTCGATTACAATCTATAACCCAGTGAGACCATGTGTTTCAATATGACTTTGTGACCTAGTGCAACCATGTGACTCGATGAGATTCTATCACCCAATGCGACCATGCGACTAAATGAGACTCTGTGATCCAGTGCGACTGTATGACTCGATGAGACTCTATGACCCAATGCGACCATGTGTTTCAATATGGCTCTTTGACCCGGTGTGACTCGATAAGACTCTGTGACCCAGTGCGACCGTGCGACTCGATGAGACTCTGTGACCCAGTGTGACCGTATGACTTGATGAGAACCTTTGACCTAGTGCGACCACACGACTCGATAAGACTCGGTGACCCAGTGCGATCGTGCGACTCGATGAGACTCTATACCCCACTATGACCGTACGACTCGATGAGACTATGTGACCCAATGCGACTGTGCGACTCGATGAGACTCTATGTCCCAGTGCGACCGTGCGACTCGATGAGACTCTATGATCTAGTGCGACCGTGCGACTCGATGAGACTATGTGACCCAGTGCGACCATACGACTCGATGAGACTCTGTTACCCACTACGACCGTGCGACTCAAAGAGACTGTCACTCATTGCGATCATTTGACATTTCAATAAATATGACTCATTTTGTCTACATCAATATAAGACTCATTTTGGAAAAAGAAGGAATCGAATCAATGCATATTACTCACTACTCACTCGTATTATCCAATTCATAAAAGAAACATAAAAACACAAGAGAAACATGAAAAACTCATTATACATACCTGGTTTTTCTATGGAATGTGTTTAATTGCAAGCTTCTTTGTTGACAATAAACGATTTCAACCTATTCGCGGTGAATCCGATGCCGATTTCAACCTTTCTGCGGCGAATTTGATACCGATTTCAAGCTACTCGCGCCGAATTTGATGTGGTGTTGGAGAACAGTAATTTCCACACCACAGGAGAGAGAGAAATCAAGATATTTTGGAGAAGAGAGAAAAATTGTCGATTAATTAAAGAACAAGGGTAATATGGGGTTATCAATATTTTAAAGATAGATTTGAAGTTGAAACTTTTTTTTAAGAAAGGATAAATCTGAAGTCAAAATGTTTTTGAAATTGTCCCTTTACATTGTTTTAAAAATAACATTTTTAAATAAAAAATGCAAAGCAAAATAATATTAAAAGTTTAAAAATGAAAAAAATGAAAAAAAAAATGAAAAATTATTTTCGTGTGGGACTCCAATTGGGGGATTATCAAAAATACCCCTGTAGGGCTAAAAGACTTCAAAAATACCCTTCCCGAAAAAATAAATTTCCGCTTCAAAAATACCCTTATAAATGCTAAAATTCTCAAAGTACCCCCTGCGACCCTTCTACCCAGTTTGACCCAGTTTGACCCTGCGACCCAGTGACCCAGTACGACCCTGTGACCCTGCGACCCAGCGACCCAGTCCGACCCACCGACCCAGTCCGACCCTGCGACCCCCCAGTGCGACCGCTGGAACTGCCAGAAACCGCCGGAAACTGCCAGAAATCGCCGGAAAATGCCAGAAATCGCCGGAAAACGGTCGAAATCACTGAAACTCACCTACAAATCGCCGGAAATCGCCAAAAATCACCGGAAAATCGCTAAAAACGCTGGAAATCACTGAAAATGACTGAAACATTGTTGGAAATCGCTCGAAAATTGCTGCAAACCACTCAAAATAGAAGGAAATCACTCGAAAATGGAAAGAAATCACTCAAAAATTGAAGGAAATCGTTCGAAAATAGAAGAGAAACACTCGAAAATGAAAGGAAATAGTTCTCTACTTTGTTTTCCTCCTCTCAATTTTCGTTTTCCCTCTTCTTATATTTGCTTTTCCCTCTTTTGTATGTGTTTTTCATTAAGGGTACATATGTCTTTTCTCCAATTTTTTCTTTCATCAGATTTAGGAGGGTAGTGTTGAAGTGTTTTAGCCCTAAAATGGGCATTTCTGATATTGTGCCACTCCAGTTGTTCATTTGGGTCCTAATTTAAATTAGTATGTATTAGATATGTATACCCATTTAAGAAATCAATAACTCATTGAGTTAAACAAAACGGGCCTTGTTTTGGAACTTAAAAACTATATATATTACTAAAGATGTTGGGCCTTAAGCCTATTGATCAAAATTGAGGTCATCACGAGAAAAATAAACATATAACCTCCCCTTATACCCATGAAATCTACTGCGGTATAAAGGACAACCGGTAGTAAGATTTGTTTTGGAAGAAAAATTTACGATTCATCTTGAGTCATGGGTGAAGTTTTGGAAGATGAATTTATATTTGAAGTTGTAACAAAATGATTTGAAGAAGATGACAAGAAGATTCTGAACGATAAATAGTAATTTTTGTTAGAAAACAAAAAAAAGTAAAAAACATTATAATTTTGAGTATAACAGATCAAATATTTAGAAAAATCATTAAAGAAAAAGCTACAGCAGACATGTCAAAGGTATTTGACAAGTTATACATGTTTAAATCTATTTTCAAATGAATTTATTTCACACAATATTTGTTATGGTTTCAAGATAAAAGAGAGTTTGTCTATGGATGAGAATATAGATGAATTTTTTAGGATAATGGAAAATTTGGACAACGTTAAGGTTGTTATCTCGATAACTAAGTTATTAGACTAAAAAAAAGCATACATTGTTTTGTTTTCAGTGGATGGATCAATAGATCCACTCATTGAAAAAATTAGCAATGCATTTCGATAAATATCAATGGTTCATTATTTGTTGCATTCCATTGACAGTATCAACTGTACATCAACAAATATTATCGATAAAACAATCATTGAATCTTTTCAACAAAATATCAATGAAATCGGCGATACAATTGATAGTTACCATTTAAAAAGTATGTTCAAAATCGTTGAAATGTCTGTTGAAAACATAGATAAAATTTCAACGAATGACTTTTGCAACTATTGATGAACATCCATTGATATTACAAACGGATGTTTATTAAAAAATGTAAATTATTGATGCAGCCGTAAAAAAAGTTTAATGTTGCATTTTAATGGTTATGTCGGTAATATCTACAAATACTCGTTGAAATAGATGCTCTTTATACGAGAATCTAGTTTGTCTATCAATACTTGTTCAATGCTAAATTTACTTACAAACAATATCTTCCTTTTCAAATAGAAATATATATAGGTAAAATAAATGAATGCATAGAAGAAAATGTTCTGTAAAAGAAGAAGTTGCGCAAGAATGCTTAATAGAGTTGAACAATTTTTTAGTTTCTCATCGATGTAACATATGTGTTAAGAATGTAATATAGTGTTATGTCCGTACAAAATATTTAAGAATATTAAATACCACAGTTAACATATTGTTTGTAAACATCTTTATAGGGTTAGTTTCATGGAGAATAGAGTTTGTTTATTGGCAGTAAAGACAACGGGTTTAGAAATATGATGTTGAAAAAATAAAAATCAAAGCAAAGAAATAATGATGAGGTTACAACAATGATGACAACTAATCCATATTCGAAATGGCGACATACACTTTTTCAAGAATTGAAAAGCAAAAGCGGCAAGAAATCCCAATCAATGATGCACGACAATTTTGGACCTATTGAATGTGACGAAAAATCCTATATACAAAGGTTGCCGTGAAGGTCAAACACATTTACCCTTATCATCAAGATTGATAAGTATAAAAATTCATTAAAATGTGATGGAAAATTGTATAAATCCATTTTTCGAATTATGGGTGAGTATTTAAAATTATCCATTTCCAGAAACATTTTATGAAACAAAAAAATATATTTTAAAGGAGCTAGGCATTGACCTTTTGGAATGTATGTTTGCGGTGCCAATACATTACATCCGGAAAACCCATCTTTATGAAAATATGTGTCGTTAAAAAAGATGTTGTATACACCTTTAGCGAACATATTGATAAGATTGTACGAGTGAAAGAAATCATTACTTCTATGAGATGACACACAAAATGCTCGACGAGTGAAGGAGAAATGAAATATTCATCCGATGGTAAGTCTTGGAAAGAATCAATGATTTATTTCCTAAGTTTGCTTACGAAACCGGTAATATTTACGAACAATTCATAATTCAATATTCTTTATGGTCAGTAATTTTGTCTCCATATAGTTTTCCTTCGAATATTTGTTTGAAAATGGAAGTTTTCTTTTAATTTTATTGATTCTCATACCACAACATTTTAAAAAAAAATAAATGTCTTTCTTCATCCATTGTTTCACAAATTAAAGTTTATGAAACAACGAAAATTTACATGCTATGTAAGTATGAAACAGAACATTATATGGAAGGGATTGTTTATGGATACTTAGGGAATTTCATGTGTATGGATTCTTGTGTTAATGGAGCACGTATGGAAGATTGAAATTTTCGTATTGCATGGAAGATGAAAATTTGTTTCGTCTCATACATGGGATAAAATCATATTGGTTTGATTGTCCTCGAAGATTTCTACCTCGTGGATATATATTCAAAAAGTATAAGAAATATTTTTAAAAGAATTTTTTACAGGAATCGATTGAATGTGGGGAAGATCTTTGTCATCGAAAATTGAAAGGCCGAGGTGGATGACATAATTGGTACAAAAACAATAATTTTTGGAAGCTTCCTTATTTACAATCACTCACATTGTGGCACAATTTGGATGTTATGCATATTGAGAAAAAAGAATTTCAATAACATTATCAACGCAGTTTTGAAGATAATATAGATTCGATGAAGGATTTGAAGATAGAATGTCGAAGATCAATGTTGAGTTATGTGATGGGAAGTAACCAATTTTGATACTTAAATTACATGGTCCTCGGAAGACAACATTATTAAAGTAGCTAGAAGAAGTCATTAGATTTTTCAATTGATACGCGTCGAACTTGGTATGGTGTGTGGATATTGGACTCGTGTGCATGATGAGACATAATTATCATGTTTTTATGTAATGAATCATCCAAATTGCATTTCAAAAGTTACTACCATGTATTATGCATGTCATTTTATGCAGAATTGACATATTCTTCAAACTTGTTTGTTTGAAAATTTTAAAAATTAGTGACTTTGATGTATTGAAGGACAATATCTTTGATGTATTATGCTATTTGAAAAAGTTATTCCACATGATTTATTCAATGTGATGGAACATTTTTTGATTCATGTATCATATGAGGAAATACTCGGTGGACCGGTTCAATTTAGAAGGATGTATCAATTCGAAAGAATCCATCTAAGGAAAAAGGTAAAAAAAAGTAGCCATCAAAAGATCGATAGTTAAACAGTATTTTTTAGAAGATATCACATATTTCAACATATTCTATTTTGCAGCACACATTCAATATAATCCACTTTTTTGTGTCATTTTAGAGATTTTTACACCAACACGATGTATCGGAGGAATACTAACTTATATTGGCGGAGTATAATCATATCTACACACATATTTTTTTTTTAAATTATCAAGAGTTATTTCCATTCAAAAGGTACAAATAATCATTTTTAAACTTATTGGTTATATATATATATATATATATCTTGTTAATTATCATTTGTTAAATTATTTGTATGATACGCTTTTTTATGAAGAAGTAATGGACACATATCATCATTTAAGTCCGGATGAACTTAATACAATAAAAGTACAACAATATGTATCATAGTTAAGAGATTATGTAAATATTTGATGGAGAGGAATTGACATGAAATCTTCATCTCACTATAAAAAGTATGATCTATTCATCAGAATAGATCAAACCGATCAAGTATGTTATGTTCAATAACTAACCACCTTAAGAGTGGTAGTTCGTTGTGAAGATCAAACAACACGGACTTTTAACTCTATTCGGCCTTGTGACTTAGCAAACTTTATAATTGAAAACAATTAGGATATATTCAATGAGTATCCATTGAAATTATCAAGAAATATCCATTAAAAACTCATCATTAATGACGTGTCACACCGTAATCGTTTCCAACCTTATCAATGGGCATTCATTGATAGTATCAATAGATCATCGTTGATCTATGCAATCATGATTGACATTAGCATCATAATTAATTCAGTGCATTTTAACAGGCATTAGTTGATAATGTAAACGGATACCCGTTGAAACACATAGCTCTCTAATGCTTCGAATTTCATTGCCTATATAATAGATTTTTCGATGAAATTTATTCGTATTCTCATCTGTCTTTTGGAAAATTCATTCATTACATTGTATGTGATTGGATGTGTTTATTCAATGGACCTTAATTGATATTATCAATTGATGCTCACTGAAAAGTTTTATATATAACCTCGTTGAATAATTCTATTTTTAACACAATTCAACCAACAAACACAAAAAAAATAACTCTCTAAAACCTCCATACAAAACACTTTATATCCCATAAAAACTTTGTTTTATTTGTAGAAATCATGAGACCAAAACAATTTATTTGTTATAGAGATTTGTTGGCGGATGTCGCTGGAGCCTTGCCACCATATTGATTTCAGTATTACCGATGTTTTATGGTGATGATATGATGGATATCGATGAGATAATCAATAACTTCGATGATCTTTCTAGTGTTGTCATTGATCCTTAATGGCCAGATCAAACGTTATGGTAAATCTCTTGTTTGTTTAAATTTATATATCATTTCAAATTATTCTTCATTTTTAATCAAAACTTATGCATGTTTAACGTGGAGGATGTGTTAAAATATACAATCAATCACATCATTCAAAAATTAGTGCATGATCATCTATACTATTCCTAGCAAGTGACGTCATAGGAACTTATATGTTGTCTAGTTTTATTGTAAGTGATATACTTAAAATTTTATTTCATTTTAATTAATTAATATTCTTGAAATTACTAATGTTATTATTTTCATTGCAGAAAGTTTATAGATGACATAAAAACCACACATCGTGCATTTATACTGCATGTATGTGTGACATGGAATCCAATTTAAAGCTAAATATGAACATTGCCTAAAAATATATGAAGAAGAACGTCAAGCTAACATGGGTCACGGACGAAATCCTCAACCAAGTCCTCCTACATTGGACATCCAAAGAATTCAGGGTAAAAACATAAAGGCCAATGTTAGTACGGCAAAAAAGTTCCCAAAGATGGTTCGCATTGTCATACATCATGATCTAAATTATTCATAAAAAATGATGGTAAACTATTTAAATTTAAGTTATTATGTAGGATCTTTAATTTTTTATCGTAACTAATTAACTCAATTTCAATTGCATATATAGAGAATGAGTAGATGAAAACTTCTTCTTGAGTTTATGGTCGAAAAACATGCCAATAAAATGTCTATTATGACAGGAAAGAGGACGACACATACAGATTTGTTGTTCCTTAGGTATAATAGATGATCAGAGTTATCAACAAGAAGATTACACAATAATCACAAGTTGTCGATTCATCTCCTGAAGAATTAAATCTGCGAAAAAAAACATAAAAATTAATTTATATGTAAAACATTATTTAACATTAAATTAAAACCATTTATATTATATTTCTAATATAATGTTGTATTTTACATATAGCAAGTTTAGTTGTATAAAAGGCGATTGTACGGTATTTGTTCTTTACAAAAAAAAAATTGTAAAGGATGCATTGATCGGACCCCTTATGTTCAAAAGACATACTTGAAAGAAAAATGTATGAGCTCGAATGCTTCAGTGACGCTCTTGTCCATAAATGATCCTCCAGCAAACATGTTCAGTGCCATCATGTGCTCATTGTTGAATTCGTTGTAGAACGTTTGCGAAACGAACCATTGTTCAAGCCCATGGTAAGGGCACAAGCGTAGCAACTCCTTGCAATTTTTCCCATGCCTTGAATAGTGATTCTTCTTCTCTGCATCGGAAGGCGTTGATCTCCCCTCTGAATTGAATCATCTTGCTCGGAGGAAAGAATCTCGCAAGGAATACGGTGCAGAGTTGGTCCTAAGTGGTGATGGAACCGGGAGGCAAGGACTGCAGCAACGATTTCGGACAGCCTCCAAGTGAGAAAGGGAACATGCGAAGAAGTATTGCGTCGAGAGGCATACCTTTGACCTTGAATGTGTCACATAGCTCCAGAAATTCCGTCAAGTATTAGTGTGGATCCTCGTGTATTAAGCCAATGAATTGATTGTGTTTTACCATTGAAATCATGACGGGCTTGATCTCAAAACTTTTTTGACCTATAGCAGGTCGTTGCATCGCAGTTTGGACAATTTTGAGGTTGGGAATCACATAGTCCTTCAGCGGACGTGCAACTTATGGTCCCGGCTGGTTTTGACGTTCACCCATTGCGATTTATCCTTATTGCCTTCCATCCATGGCGTTGTCTCTAGCGTGTCCTTCCTCCATTTCTTCTCTTTGTGCTGGTGTCTTTGCCTTTTCCAGGGCCTTTTCTTTCTTGAGTTTCCTATAAGTTTTTTCGATTTATGGATCAATTTCACGTAGACTTATAGGTCCTTGGGATCTAAGCATGCGGCTGCAAAAATCAAAGTTTGTGTTAACGATTTGGCAAATTTCTGATGACATTTTGTTTGGCTGGTTGTTAATGCAATTCAATTGTATATTGCAAATATTAATGCAATTCTTTGGTAACTGATATAATAAAAAATCATTGACTTCAACTGACAGCAGCAAATCCAAGATCATTGACTTCAGTTAAGTGGAAACAATTCAAATGACTCTATATTAATCCAAAATTTTATCTGTAACATTATAAATCAAAATAATATATTAGTTTACACATTGTCACGTACAAACAGTTTGTAAAATTCTCTTGTTACCCAATATCAATTAAATCGTTTTGGAACATTAATTTCAACATTCTCACGTTTAAAAATGTTAAAACCAACATAAGCTAATTCATTGGAGGAAATTCAATTCCACAATCAATTTGCTGACTATAAATATCTAATCAACCATTCCAGCATAACCATTACACTCGCTCCAAGATCGCACAAAACCATGTCAATGTTGATCTCCCGATAGTGCATGGAATGGTGAAGCTACCGGGATCCTTCTGCTTTGGAGGTAGCTTATTTTGGAGGATGGTATTGCATTCCTCCGTGAGTGTTATTGTCCCAAGGTCTCCTATACGCCTTTTGTTAGATAAAATCTCTTTCAAGAACTTAACTTATGATGGTATATGTTGAAGCGCTTTTATAAATGGGATGTTGATTTGTAGCTTCTTGATCACTTCAACGAATTTTCTGAACTGCTCCAACTTGTGGCTTACCAAGTTTTATAGATATGGAATCGGGTACATAGGATTGTGGTGCCATATAGGGTTTCTTTGGTGCTTCATCAGCTTCTTTCTCGACCCTCTAACCCTTATCTGTGGATTTCTCTGCAGCATGTGCTGGTTTAGTGGGCTAAGAGCCTTCGATCTGCTTTCCGCTTCTTAGAATAATCGCATTGCAGTGCTCCCACAGATTGATATCAGGTTTCCCAGGAAGATATCCTGATTGTCTGGAGGACGAGGTGGCTAGCTGGGCAACGGTATTCTCTTGAATCTTTTGGTGTATAGAGATGGATTCTACTTGCGTCTTGAGATCTTGCAAGGTTGTCACAATGTCTTCATTAATCTTGAGCCGATTGCTTCGGAACTGCCTTTGCTCCGTCATGAACTTCATGAGCAATGTCTCTATGTTAGAAAAAGGATTCTTGTCAGGCACTTGTTGTGGAGCTATCTGTTGCTGCTGGAAACTCGATGGTTGCCTGATTGGTTGTGTATTCCTATATGAAAAATTCGGATGATTTCTCCGACCAGGGTTGTACGTGTCGAACACGGGTTATTCACGGGTTGCTGGACGTAATTCACTTGCTCATGTTCGTCTTGTTGAATCGTGCACTGGTATGCCATGTGCTCTGTATCACAACAATTAGAGAAAAATAAAGCATTAGAATTTGAAACGGATTTATTGTTAACCTCGTAGAGACCCCCGGTTCTCTTCGGTAGCAACCGTGGGATGGACCATATACAAGGTTCATGGCGAGGCTGTCTATGAGCTCGAATGCTTTAGTAACACTTGTCCATAATGATCCTCCAGCAGACATGTCCAGCATCGTCATGTGCTCATTGCTGACTCCATTGTAGAACGTTTGTAGGAACTAACCATTGGTCGAGCCCATGGTGAGGGCACAAGCGTAACAACTCCTTGAATCGGTCCCATGCCTTGAATAATGATTCTCCTTCTCTACATCAGAAGGCAGTGATCTCCCTATCTGAATTGAACTGTCTTGCTTGGAGGGAAGATTCTCATAAGGAATACGGTGCAGAGTTGGTCCAAAGTGGTGATAGAACCGGGAGGCAAGGACTGCAGCCACGATTTCGCACGCCCTCCAAGTGAGAAAAGGAACATACAAAGAAGTATCGCGTTGAGAGGCACACCGTTGACCTTGAATGTGTCACATAGCTCCAGAAATTCCGTCAAGTGTTGGTGTGGATCCTCGTGTGTTAAGCCCATGAATTGATTGTGTTTTACGTACCATTGAAATCATGGTGGGCTTGATCTCATAAATTTCTCGACCTACAGCAAGTCTTTGCATCGCAATTTGGACATTGTTGAGATTGGGAATCACATAGTCCTTCAACGGACGTGCAGCTTGTGGTATCGGCTGGTATTGACGTTCACCCATTGCGATTAATCCTTATTGCCTTTCATCCATGGCGTTGTCTCCAGCGTGTCCTTCCTCCAATCCTTCTCTTTGTGTTGGTGTCTTCGTCTTTTCGTAGGCCTTTTCTTTCTTGAGCTTCCTATAAGTTTTTTTTTTATTTCTGTATCAATTTCAAGTACACGTATAGGTCTTCAGGATCTAAGCATGCAGCTGCGAAAACCAAAGTTCCGGAAATCAGTGTGCAAAACGAAAAATAAAAGAAAATAAATACAAGTGTGATTCTATGTCTAAGCCTAGTGTGTTGTCAAGTCCCCGGCTAAGGTATCAAAAACTTGATACGTGTTCAAGTTAAATAAACCTAAATCTACTCCACAAGTGCACAGGACGTATGTAGCGTAGAATCTAGGTATCGATCCCACAGGGACCAACAACACGACAAGACTAAAAAAATCAAATTAATGTTTGCAAATCAAATAAAGAGTGATGTAATTAAGCTAAACTAATAACGAATAATAAATCGATGCATAAACCAATCAAACAAACATCATAGGATACGGTTTCGTAACTAAGCTCCCAAAACCATGCATATAAATCAGCTACTCATGTTTTTCCTATCCGATTTGAAGGAAAAAGATCCTAATCTATCAACTATCCTCTTTCAAGGCCTAGAGACGTGCATAAACTATCAACCATCCTACTTTCATGGTTGACAAACTAGTCTACACCCATTAAGCTTCTTGTGAGTTTTAAATTTAGGTTTTCCTAATCTCATGGCTTAACCTAAACTTTCCTTTCCGTAGCTTTCGCTGGGTTATTTTCTTCTATGCCCGATAGGGCACAACAAACCACCCGATCGTGCACATGTCTTCAAAGGGATGATCAGTCGGGCAGTTAACATGCTCGGGTCGTGCAAAACATTCGGGGAACAATCTGGTTAGAGAGCCCGATCAGGCTTTGTTGGGAGCTCGATCGTGCGCATGGGACTTCACTTGGGAGCTCAGTCGTGTTGCATGGTTTGCTCGGTCGTGTTGTGTTCTATACTTGGGAGCTTGGTCGTGCTGCATGGTCTGCTCGACCGTGCTACGTTCTTCACTTGGCAGCACGGTCGTGCTGCATGGTCTGCTCGGTTGTGTTGTGTTCTTCATTGGGTGCTCGGTCATGATGCATGGTCTGCTTGGCCGGGCATTGAGCTTTGGGAACGCTTGGTCATGTTGTTGCATATGCTCGGTCGTGCATCTCTTCTCCTCCAATTCAATTGTTTGACCGAGTCATTTCTTCATCGTATTTTGTCTCGTTTAGCCTCTCTTCAGATCGTGATTGATATATATATGGCGTTTTTACTCTATATAATCTTCATTTCTACGTCTAAATCAAAAAAGACACTTGCAAGGAATATATCGCGGAAATGTGCACACAATCGCATACAAAGCATTGAAATGTCCTCAAAATATGATAAAAAAAAAATATATGCAATTGTTATGCAATTTAAATACTCATCAGTCATCCCCATCTCAAGTAAACCAAGACTCGTGAGGCATCTCACTACACCGAAGAATCCACCTATGCAACCAAGTCTGACATTGAAGAAATAAACTTCTCCTTAGTTATGGCATAGGTAAAAAATTGATCCAGGTAACATCACCCTACTTTCTAAATATAATAATCACATGATAGTCGATTCTGAAGCCACGAGTCATATGATAAAGAACTTGAATTTACTTCAGAACGATTATGAACGTAAAAATTACAAATGGAAGTAATATACCAATAAAAGTATTAAGAGAACTTAGGATTCTTAATAAAAATACCACGACCCTATATGTATCATATTTCTAAAGATTTGAATTATATGGTTTGTTTCGAATTTTAACAAGTTTTGGATTCAAGATATTGAGATAAAGAAGGTCGTTGGAGAAGGATAGCTCAATAATGATCTTTATGTTTGAGAACGTTTTGATTATATTTTCAAGTCGTTTGTTTGTTCTGATATTATTAGTAATATGAATTCTCAACTTTGGTATACTGGATTAGGACATCCACATTGCAAATTTTGTTACTTGATATCAAATATAATAATGAAACATGTGAGATGTACATACTAGAAAATCATTGTAGGACCATTTTTCATGAATCTAATACAAGATATGACAACTATTTTTATTTAATTTACTCGACGTTTGGACATCACCTAGATTAACTAGAGACTCTATGAAATATATTTGTACCTTTATAAATGAAATATCAAAATACGCATGGATTTACTTGTTAACGTCTAAAAGTGATGTATTTGATGTATTTAAGAAATTTTATAATTAAGTATATCAGATCAAACAATGTAGGAGAGTACACGAGTCATCAGTCCCAACATTCTTGGAAGATTACGGCATCGTGCACAAAACCTTATATCCATATACTCCACAAAAAAATGGAGTGACCGAGCATAAAAACATGCATCTAATGGAGGTTGGAGGCACCATTATGTTCTACCGACACATCCCCATCCAATTTTGGATAGATTTCATCCTTCAGCATGTCACCTCATCAACACGCTTGTGACAAAATGCTGAATTGACGCCACTCCAAACGAGGTATTAATAAAACCAAACTTGATCTCGATTACCTTAAATATTTGGATACATTTTTTATGTGATTGTAGATGAAGCCTTACTAAACAAACTCTGCTCAAAAGCATCAAAAGCATATTCATTAGCTACTCATCCACAAAAAAAAGGTTCAAATTCTATCATCATGGGACTCGTCGGATAGACGTATCAAGGAAAGTAAAATTCGATGAAACTCAAAGCTTTTTATTTACACAATAATTGGAGTGATCTTGAGAATATGATCCATTCACATGATGGGTCTAGTTTGTTAAGGTCTATTGTAAATCAACTTGAAGATGAAAATGGTGACACGCTCAAACCACAATAGGATTTGAATCCCCAACTTGAGGCAATCAAACTAACAACAAATCGATGGAGTCGAAAGAAAAAGAAAGAAAAAATAACCTGAGGAAGCAGAAATTATCGAGCATTGTAATCCACAGACATATGGACTATCACGTGATGATTAGTTAAAATATTTTCCTCATATTCATTACTCTAACTTTATAATTACTTATCATATTAAATATTTTTTACGAGTCAAATTGATAGCATTCAAGAACCCACTTCATAGAGGAAACTTAATCCGTCCGAGCATGGCAACAAGCTATGGATGACGAAATCGAAACTCTTGAAAAGAACAAAACTTGGGACTTAGTCGAACTCCCTAAAAGAAAGAAGAAAAACGACTCTAATTGGATTCATAACGTAAAATTCCATAGTAATGGCAAGGTTGAGCGTTACAAAACCAGACATTGGTGGAAACATGCTTCACACATACATATAGAGAAGACTACAAGGAAACATTTGCATCAATAGCAAAGCTACACACGACATGTATTCTACTATTAGTTGCTACTAATTTTAAATGGAATATGTGGAAGCTAGATATGAAGAATTCATTCCTATAGGGAGATCTGGAGGAAAAAATCTTCATGAAATCTCTTCCATGATATACCCAACCTGACAACAACATGGTGTGTTGGCTGAAGAAGTCGACTTGTGGGTTAAAATAACCTCTATGTGTCTCATTTCAAACTTTTGATAATGGTTTACTAGAATTTGGTTATCATAAATGTGAAGTCAATCATTCATTATTTTCGATTAAGGGGGTTAAAAACTATTTTTATATTAGTTTATATAAATGATATTATTATTATTATTATAAAAAATGATGATAAAGGAATTGAAAATGCCAAAATGTACCTTAAGAAAATTTTGATATCAAAGACTTAGGTGAGCTAAAGTATTTCTTGGGTATTGAGTTTATTCGTACTAATGATGGGTTATTTCTCACTTATAGAAAATATGTCTTTGATCTATTATGTAGCATATGTAAACTCTAAGCTAAACTATCCAAGACAATTTGTTGATGAAAATTCAAAGATTGTCGACATGGGGAACCCTTCAAGGATGTGGAATGATATCGGTGAACCATAGATAAGTTAATATATCTTACGATGGTATATGATATCTATTTTATCGTACATCAGGTTAGAAATTATACGCATGATCCAACTCAAATTGAATGGAACATGGTGGAGAAGATTCTAAAATACATCAAAGGATCACCAGGAAAAGGACTTCAGATGAAGTGCAACTTGGTTACATGGAAGAGCAAGAAGCAAAGTGTCGTGGCCAAGATCAAGTGCATAAGCTAAATATAGAGCCATGGTAAACACGACTTACGAACTAGTCTAGATAAAAGCAATTCTTGAGGGGACTATGGATTAAGACCACTTCGCCCATGATTCTTCATTGTGATAACCAAGTAGCCATTCATATTACAGCCATATTCGTCTTTCATAAACGAACCAAATACATAGAGGTAGATTGTCACTTCATCCGAGACAAAATCCAAGATGATATAATCACCACCACATACACCCAGCAATATATTCAGAACTGCATTAATGAATTGACCTTGTAGATCTTCATCAAAACTGCAAGATCGAACGATCTATTCAAAACCATGAATCGTGAGTGCACTCTTTTACCACCAATGTTTTATCCTATAGGGTTTACTTGGTAAAGTTTTAACGAGATACCATTTCGAGTTTTAGGGAAAATGTTAAGCTCTTTACTCCACTTAGAGTATTTGAATCATTCTTCATATGGTGAACACTCTGCTCCACTTAGAGTGTTTCTTATCCTCTTGTGCACCGCCCGCCAAGAAAGGCTACAAGAAATTTTATTTTTCTCATTTCCTTATGTCGTCCACTAATTGTGGAAATAAGAAAAAAAAATTTTAATTTAGGCATTATGTATTTAGTATCACCTTCATGTAATTAGTTTACTTTACTATTACTTCCATTTATTATTTGTACCATATTGAAAAATAGAAATATGATATATATATATATATGTACATGTAATGGACAAAAATAATATAATACGAAACTCATAATTGAGTTAGTAAATCTTTTATTGTCTCTTGCATTCACTCTTTTATTCTCTTGTTAATCTCTTCTAATCATCCTTTAATTTTTAGTTTCTTTAGGAATATTGTTGGATTTGAGTTATTCTGTTGGCATAATTAGTAGTTTTATGAGTAGACCAATTAAAGATCAGTGGAAAGGAGTCGAGTTGGTTTTGATATACATCTAGTATACACTTAACACAAAAGTGTGCTACAAAAAAAATTGATTTTGAAATCGTTGGATATTTTGATTACAACTATGTTATGGATCCGTATAGAAGAGAAACGATCACAAGTTTGTATTCACAATGGTGGAAATCCAATTTGTTTGAAATCAGGGCTGTAGAAAGTGGTGGCTCTCTCAACAAACGATGCCAAGTATATGGCATTTACAGAAGGATTCAAGGAAGTTGTATGGCTTAAGGGGTTACTAAAGGGGTTGTGTTATGATTAGAATGTGTGGAGATATATTGTGACTCACATTGTGCCATTGCATTGGCCAAAAACAATGTATACCATGAGAGGACAAAACACATAGATGTAAGGTTGTATTTCATAAGGAGAATGACTTGAAAAGGTTAAGTCAAGGTGGTGAAGATAAGCACAACCAAGAATTTGGTTGATGTATTCACAAAATTTTTATCGATCAACAAGTTTGAGAGAGTTTAGATTTATTGAGGGTGAAGGTTGAGTCGTGTAACTCAGGTTCGCGATCGAGGGATATGGATGAAGCAAAAATAATCCCAAGTCTAGGTGGAGAATTATTGCTCTTAGAGTATGAGATTAGGTCAATGAGACAAATGCAACTTGAGTGTTTGTAAGGATAATCAGGTCAGCATGAATTGTCTGTAACCCGAGGATAAACTAATGCAGAGGACGAAAAAAAGTAAACTTTCTACCATGTCAAGTGTAACAAACATGCAGAAATATGTAAGTGGTCTTAATATAGGTTGACCTCGAATTTCTCAAAATATGTCATAAAAGGCACCAGGTGAAATTAAAGTTGTATATTTTCGACGAAAAAGATTATTGTTTCATTAATGGTATGTCAACCAATAGGAGAGTTGAATAGTTGGTTATAAATACCAACTACTTTCAAGTTTGAAGATTGTAGAATGAGAAATAGAATATGGGAACCAAAAAATACATAAAAGAATATATTTGGAGTTTTGAAGTGTACTTCGAAAGTGTTCAACTATGCACAAAAGAGGTACTACTAGAATACATATGGGAATAAAAAGGGTAAAGGAACGGAGAGTGTAAGAGTGTGAGTGTGTGAAAATACAAGTGAGATTGAGAATACATAGTTCGGGGAACACGTTTTAATGTTTAAGATACACTTGAATACTTGTGAAATGCACCTCTCGAGAGTTTTTGTAAAGGTATCTCTTTGTTATAGTGAATTTTCGCATACCGATCTTGGTGAGACATAAAACTATCATACTAGTGATTTAAACTTATTAAATTTTTGTGTATATGCTTTATTTATATATTTTATTTATATTTTCGTACCAAATTTATTTCAGAGTAATTTGAAATTAAACATGTATTTCTGTTAATGAATTGATCTTTTAAAAATATATAGATAAAATACTTTATAATTTTTTATATTAATAATAATCTACATAATATCTTGTTTTTAATAATTACTAATATTAAAAGTTATGGTATTTTTTTAAGATTTGTTTTAATAATTGTCCCCAATTTCGGATTTTCCCAACACAATAAAGGGAAGGGAAGTTTCTCAAAACAAAGATGCAATGGTACAGAAAGAAACAGAAATGGGCCCAAACGTGGGCCCCCAAAACCTTTATAAGGCGGGAACAGTCAAAATACGATTCGCTCCAGCTGGCGGGGAAACGACACCGCTTTGGGTTAGGTAATGCACGCGCCAAAGGAAGGAGCGTGCGGGTTGTAGTTCGGTACAAGCTTAGCGTAGAAACAAAGTGCATTAAAAATAACAATAAATAATTAATTAATTAAGAATTAAATTAAATAATAAAAAATTGAGGAAGCACCGACAGCTTCTCTGAAAGCCACGTGTTTCTCCCTCTTACTCGGCTTCCTCTTTGCTTCCCACTCACATGCTCCTTTTTGTTTTCTTTTTTATTTTTAATTTTGTTTCTAATTATCTCTCTTTCATTTTTTCCCACTTTTCAATTTTGTTGTTTTGCCCTTTATTTATTTAATAGTAATATATATCACACAATATTTCTGATTAAAGAAATTCAGAGAAAACCAATTATTAAAAGGAAAATTATTGTTTTGTCGTATATTGATTATTCAATGTATACATGCATACATAGAATATCAATTTTATAAGGACCGTTTAATTATAACTTGTGATATAAAAAAGTATAGTATGGAATCAAGAGATGATAATTGATCATTGGTTATAATAAGATACTTTATATTTTCCCCTTGAGTTATAAAATATTTATTGACTTTTAGGGTTTAGTGGAAGTTGAAACTGAGCCGAGCCTAGCCGCGCTGACAGAAAGAAAGCTAATGTCAAATAATGAAATAAAATGAAATGACACCGTGTGGTCCCCATCACCAGCCTGTCTGAAAACCCACAAAACTAGTTGCTAAAACTAAACTCCACAATACACACTTCACACGAAAATTAGCCTCCTCCTCTCTCTCTCTCTCTCTGCTTTCACTCACCACCTCTCTCTCTCTCTCTCTCTCTCTCTCTCTCTCTCTCTTGCCGACGCTTCCAAAAAAAAAAACTTAACACTAAAGAATTTTTTTTCCTCCCTTCTGAACCACGAACGACCCAGAAAAAACATTATCCAAATCGTTGAGAGCACCATGGATCGCCGTATCTATGGTGTCTCCGTCGTTTCCATTCTTTCTCTCCTCTTCTTCGTCTCCTTCTCCGCCGCATCTGCATTGCCCCGCAACCCGAATCCTGAACCGGGTCGAACTTCCTTATCCGGGTCGGGTTCGGGTCAGATCAACTCCAACTCCGTCCTCGTCGCTCTCCTCGACTCTCGTTACACTGAGCTCGCCGAACTCGTTGAGAAGGCTCTTCTCCTACAGACCCTCGAAGACGCTGTCGGCCGACACAATATAACCATTCTTGCCCCTCGCAACGAAGCTCTCGAGCGTGAGCTCGATCCCGAGTTTAAGCGCTTCTTGCTTGAACCCGGAAACCTCAAATCTCTTCAAACTCTGCTCATGTTCCACATTCTCCCTAAACGTGTGGGGTCTCACCAGTGGCCCGACGAGGACTCGCTCGGGGTTAGGCACGAGACGCTCGGAGAAGACAATGTGCATCTGAGCAAAACCAAGAAAACTGGAAAGAGAATGGTTGATTCTGCTGAGATTATTCGACCCGACGATTTGACCCGACCCGACGGTGTCATCCACGGGATCGAGCGTCTTCTCATCCCACGCTCTGTTCAAGAGGACTTCAACCGCCGGCGAAGCCTCCGGTCAATATCCGCTGTATTGCCCACCGGAGCTCCGGAGGTTGACCCGAGGACCCACCGCCTAAAAAAACCCGCCGCCGCCGCCGTACCTGCTGGAGCTCCGCCTGTACTTCCGATCTACGACGCCATGGCTCCGGGACCTTCCCTCGCTCCTGCGCCGGCGCCGGGACCTGGAGGTCATCACCACCACTTCGACGGCGAGTCCCAAGTGAAGGATTTCATCCAGACTCTGTTACATTACGGTGGGTATAACGAAATGGCCGACATTCTTGTGAATCTGACATCCTTAGCGACCGAGATGGGGAGATTGGTGTCGGAGGGTTATGTCCTAACGGTTCTTGCTCCGAACGACGAAGCCATGGCGAAGCTTACGACGGACCAATTGAGCGAACCAGGAGCTCCGGAACAGATCGTGTATTACCATATAATACCAGAGTACCAAACAGAGGAGAGTATGTACAACGCAGTTCGGCGATTCGGGAAGGTGAAGTACGATTCGTTGCGGTTCCCGCACAAGGTCGTGGCTCAAGAGGCTGATGGGTCGGTGAAATTTGGACATGGTGATCGGTCTGCGTACTTGTTCGATCCCGACATTTATACGGATGGTCGGATTTCAGTTCAGGGGATTGATGGGGTTTTGTTCCCGGAGGAGGAGACTGAGACTGTAAAGAAACGGAGCAGTGCCGTTAAGAAAGTTGTGCAGCCAAGAAGAGGTGTGTATTTTGCTTTTCTTTGATTGATCTCTTATGTTTCCATCTAATTGCCTGTTCGAATCTGTCTTTGGAGTGCTCAGAATTATGTTGAGTTAGGAATTAGATTGTAGATACGGAGTTTTCTGGGGTTAGAAATGGTTTGCTTTGTCGAATTGGGAAAGATTTCAATGACTAACCAAAGTTCAGTAATCGATTGATCTGATGTCAAATCTTCAAAGGAAGCCGAGTTTCTTGATCCCTGGATAGTTGTTTACATGGAGGATGATAGTTTCATAGTTTGCTTTAGATGGTTTAAAATTGTGTCGAGGCTTAATCTTTGCTTCGAAAGAGAGGCAATGTCGGGAACCGCAGTTGTAATTCTTGTGTTAGGATGTCAATGAAGCTACTTTCGCTGCAAGATTAAGGTTTCCAAGTATTGGATTCTCACGTTTGATTGTTTCCCTGAGGAAGCAATGGCTTAACTATCAAGGTTATGTCACGGGATTCATCACATTGGATGTAGCATTAGAGAAAGCATTAGATGTGAAAAGGTATATTAGGTCATACAAATTAGGGAGAATATTAGGGAGACATCAAACTCAAAGCAAGAATCGAAGGTTCCCCGCAACATATTTGTTATGTTTCAGACCAGGCTGTCTATAGGCATCTTCTCACGTTTTCCCACCTTCTCTATGCTTATTAACTAATCATTTTTCTAATTCTTAACCGAGATTATTTAATTACATACCAATCATGCATATATTATGATGGATTTGGCTAATGAAGCTTTTTTTGATGGTTGTTAATGTGGGGACACAACAGGGAAGTTGCTGGAAGTAGCCTGTCGAATGCTTGGAGCTTTTGGCCAAGACTCATATCTTACTTCATGCCAGTGAATCCTTAGCTGTAAACAAAAGACGAAAGCTTCGAGTGGAATTGTAAACACATTCAAAAGGTTAAAACCCGAATGATACTTCCACGAGTCATTCGTCCTTTTGTCGTCTATGTATCGAACGAATGACGATATCGAACATTGTTATGCATCTATAGGTAGGAACTAGTGAAGATGAACAAAGAAGAAGAAATAAAGGGGAAGGGTGAAATCAGCAAATCCATGGGATGAGAAATGGGAAGAGTGTGTTGGGGTTGTGTTTTGTGGTTTTGGATTTTGAGATTATGAATACTGTAAGTAAATATATATATATTATTTTATATCAATCATTTTTTAATTAATTTGGTGTATGAGTAATGATCATATTAAAATGGAAGAGAAAGCCTTTTCTTTGGTCTTATTCATGGATCTAATTATTTTTCTAATTTGGCCTTATTTTAGTTGTGGCAAAGAATATCTCCGTATGGCAGGATAATAATACTACTACCACTATGGATCATGGTCATGATGATCATGGTCATGATGATGGTGATTGGATATTGTGATTAAATTTGTTATATATAATCAAATATGTGGTGTTAAAGTTGGTGGGGGTGGCTTTTGTATTATTGGGAGACCCCGTACAACACAAACTTAGCTGGTGTGGGGTCATCAAAGTGAAAGTCTTTGCAATGTTGTGTTTTCCATGTGGTAATAATAATTAATTTATGGAATAAATTATTAGAAGATAAATAAAACCTGAGGTCTACTCTACATCATTGAATCATACTTTTATTTTGTTGAATTTATTCACAAATCTCTAATATTTTGATTATGACTTTTAAAATATACTTTTTTAGTTTTTTTCTTTTTTCAATTTTGGGGTTATTTTCCATTGTGGTTGAGCTTTCAACGTCTATTAGAGTAAGGAATAAGTTATGGCAGATAACTATTTCCCGAATATTACAATATCTATTTTTGGTTAAATATATGTATTTATCTGCATTCTCAAAATAGTACATGTCCCCAAAGTAAACGGAGGTTGCATATGTCATATTACGAAAAGTGAAGCAACTTCTGAATGTTACAAAAAATACGAGGCCTTATATGTAATTAGCCTTGAAATAATGGTTTAGCAGAGACTCCGATGATGTCGAAAACATTGCAAACTTTAAAACCACTGAACTAAAGAAGTCACTGCGAAATCTGTAATGAAGATTGTATTTCGGTTCAAATCCGTCGTGTTGCGTCCGAACCGAAGATTCCCGATCGTTTTCTTTTCATGTCTCTCAAAGTCATCTAAAACAAAAACCAGAAAGCCTCCATTGAAGCCATTGAAGAGCCCAGCAGAGACTAGCAGTATCTCTTCGCTCTTCAACGAGATAACTGAAATTCTAGGGGCTGAAGTTGTTGCTCCTGGTGAAACCCTGTTCAAGTTTCCTGTTTCTGAAGAAACCCAAGGGAAGGAAATTATTCGCGGTGAGGCACTGGAATCCCGCACGCAAGATGTTCGTGGAATTACCGAGCTGGGGTCGTCTGGTGAGAATGAAAAAACCCGTATGAGTAGTGATGGAGAAATTGACGTTAGTCCCGTGGTTCATGAGATAACGAAGGTCATCAGGGGAGATGAAGATTTGGTTCCAATGGAGGATAGGTTAGAGAATTTGGGTTTTCAGTTTGAACCAGAGATCGTAGAAAAAGTACTTAAGAGGTGCTTCAAGGTGCCTCATTTAGCTCTGAGGTTCATTGGTTGGCTGAAGAACAAAGATGGGTTTTCACATACGACCGAAACTTTCAATGCGATGTTATGCATAGCTGGGGAAGCAAGAGAACTCGGTATGGTAGACGAAATAGTGAAAGATATGGAGAGAAAATCTTGTGAGAAGGATATCAAGACTTGGACTACTCTTATTTCAATATACGGGAAAGCAAAAAAGATAGGACAAGCCTTGTCCTTGTTCGAGAACATGCGGAAAAGTGGGCATGAGCCTGATGCTGCAGCTTACAAGATCATGATAAGGTCCCTATGTCTTGCAGGTAGAGGTGATGTTGCCCTTGAATTTTACAGGGAGATGATTGAGAAGGGTATGGCTTTTGAGCTGAAATCGTACAAGATATTGCTGGATTGCTTAGCGAGATCAGAGAAACTTGATGTGGTTCAGTCCATTGCAGATGACATGGTTAGGACATGTGGTATTTCGAAGCATGAAGCTTTTGGCTATTTGCTGAAGAGTTTATGTATCTCTGGTAAGATTCGAGAAGCCCTGGAACTGATTCGGGAGTTAAAGATCAATGAAGTGTGTCTCAGCCCTAAATATTTCGAGATTTTGGTTAAAGGTCTCTGTAGAACCAATAGAATTGCTGATGCACTTGAGATTGTCGATATAATGAAGAGGAGGAATTTGGTAGATCCAAACATTTATGGGATCGTTATCAGTGGGTTCCTAAGGAAGAATGATATTCCTAAAGCACTTGAACTGTTTGAGTTCATGAAAAATTCAGGGTTTTCACCTTCAGTTTCTTCATATACAGAGGTTATGCAACACCTCTTTAAGGCGAAACAATACCAAAAAGGTTATGACTTGTTCAATGATATGATACAGAACGGAAATGAGCCTGATACCGTTGCTATCACGGCTGTGGTTGCTGGTTATGTCGGTCAAAACCGCATGGCAGAAGCTTGGAAGGTTTTCAATAGTATGGAGGAGAAGGGCGTCAAGCGGACATGGAAATCTTATTCCATATTTGTAAAGGAGCTCTGTAGGGCATCAAGATATGACGAGATTCTAAAGCTACTAACTCAGATGCGGGAGTCCAAAATAGATATAGGCGATGAAATGTTCTCTTGGGTTATATCCTGTTTGGAGAAGAAGGGTGAAAAAGAGAAGATAGAAAAGGTTAAAGAAATTCAGAGAGAATGCAAATTCTATTCCCCAGACCCAAAAGAATCCGACAAAGAGCTTGGAGAAGAAGAGGTCATTAGTGAATCAAATTTTCTACGACCAGACCAGAAGCTGCCTGCTGTTCCAGTAACTTCATCAGCTGTGAATGTGGCAGATGTACACGAGATTTGTCGAATGTTATCATCCTCTCTAGATTGGGAAAGAACTCAAGAAGCTCTAGAAAACTCAAGCATTGAGTTCACGCCTGAACTTGTTGTTGAGGTTCTTCGCTTTGGCAAAATACAAGGTAATGCAGTTTTGCATTTCTTTTCATGGGTGGGGAAGAGAAGTGGTTATAAGCACACTTCTGATACTTACAATATGGCCATCAAAGTTGCTGGCACTGCAAAAGATTTCAAGCACATGAGAAATTTATTTTACGAAATGAGAAGAGTAGGTTGCTTGATAACACAAGATACATGGACAATCATGATAATGCAGTACGGTAGAGCAGGGCTAACCGATATTGCACTAAGAACCTTCAAAGAGATGAAAGATTTGGGTCTCGTTCCAAATGCCTCAGTCTTCAAGTGTTTGATTACCATTCTTTGCCAGAAGAAAGGCAAGAATGTTGAAAAAGCCATAACAACATTTCGCCAGATGATTCGTTCGGGATTTGTCCCTGATAGGGAATTGGTTGAGGACTATTTGAGGTGCTTATGTGAAGGCAATGACATGAAGGAGGCAAAGAGTTGTTTGAAGTCTCTTGGCAAGATCGGTTTCTCCACCCCTGTGGCTTACTCCATGTACATCAGAGCTCTTTGCAGGGTCAAAAAATTGGAGGAAGCATTGTCAGTTTTAGCCGGATTTGAAGACGATGATAGATCTCTGCTTGACCAGTATACTTATGGAAGCATCGTTCATGGTCTACTACAACAAGGACGGTTGCAAGAAGCACTGGCTAAAGTGGATTCAATGAGGCAAATAGGAATAAACCCAACTGTCCATGTCTACACATCCCTAATCGTTTATTTCTTCAAGGAGAAGCAACTGGAAAAAGTTTTAGAGACTTATCAAAAGATGGAGGAAGAGGGTTGCAAACCTTCTGTAATTACATATACGGCCATGATCTGCGGGTACATGAACCTAGGAAAGGCGGTAGATGCTTGGACCATCTTCAACGATATGAAAGACAAGGGACCTTTACCGGATTTTACAACTTACACGAAGTTCATAAACTGTTTGTGCCAAGCACGCAAATCTGAAGAAGCCTTGAATCTTCTATCTGAAATGCAGAACAAGGGCATTGCTCCAAGTGCTGTCAATTTCCGAACAGTTCTCTATGGGTTAAATAGAGAAGGCAAACCAGATCTTGCCCGGAATGTTTTACATATGAAGTTGGCTTTAGCAGCCAAACGCAAGGTATCGAAGTGATGTCTCTTTGATATTTTAGATACAATAGATTCAGGTCTCTAACACAACCTGTAAATGTTGTTTCCTTATCTCAAGTAAAACTCAAGAAATTAGAGTGATATACAACAATGTTGACTGTTCTCAAGGAGCCGAGGTTTAAACCTTTGCCGCATCAAAATTGCTTTATAACGTCTTATTGCCCAATACCCTTTATTACTATCCTCTGATACATAATGTAAGTAAAGTTTTAAAGCTGAAGATAAGAGACTATACCACTGATAAAAGGTGCTCACTGTTCTCTTCTGTAGCCATGAAGGGTGCTCACTGTTCTGAGTCTATTGTGAAGAAAATTATGTTCATTATAGTTTCTTCATGATTTCTTCAATGGCTCGCTCGTAATAAGTCATTCTCTGTATGCATGTGACAGCTTCATCAAACTTCTGGCTTTCAAATGCTTTGACAAAAGACTCAGACCAGTGCTTCAATTTCTCTTGTATCTTGAGAAAGACAATACAACAAGAAGTATCAATTTGATTAGTATAGTATGTCGATATTCCTAAGACAAAAGCAAAGTAGGAAAAAAAGAATCATATGAGGGCGAGAGACTGAAGGATTGTCAGTATACCTGTGATCGGATCTGGTTTAAGGCCTTCGAATCACTTGCATCTACAATGGATTCTCTGAGTTCCATAATCTGACATCACAATCAAAGATCAAAACTTTTAAGTGACTGGATTTGTTTGCTTTCGAAACCGTAGAGATGATAGAGGCTTAGCCTCTGAGGTTTTGCAGTAACATATTCTAGTATATACATTTACCTCCATTAATAATTGTGGATCCATTACCGTTGCTTCCTCGTTGATATTTATTCCATGCAACCTCATCTACAACATAGAAGAAAAGAATTTAAATATGCATCTCACTCAAAAGGTTGAATCAAGATGGTAAAAAAGATGACTTTTGAAAAAAAAAACAGAACTTTCTGAAAGAGAAGAACATTTCTGTCTTCAGTAATGGATTGCAAAATTCAGCATCGATATGAAAAGTATAAGGTCAAATAAACTCTTATAGTAAGATTCGTGCATAAAGTCTTAAAGATGAGGATCAATAAGAAAAGGGCTTACTATATATATTGCTCTTGACAAAGGCTTGGTTAGCGTCCTATATGCTTCAGTCACCTTTCCAGACTGTTCAGACGCGAAATCTCTTTCTTTCTACTAAAGATAAGAAACAAACCGAAAGACAAAATCATAAGACACAACGACAGTAAACAAAATGCTTTCATCCCTGACAATACATAAAACAGACAGACCTCGGATTTGTTGTGGACTAAATCTGGATGCAGCTTCTTTTGCCAGTCTTTGTACTTCCCTTCAAGGCTTCCCACATCTATTTCGTACTTCTTTTCGCTGTCAAGAGCCAACATTGAGAAAGAAGTGACAGCAAAGACAAAACTTCCATTTAAGCTAGAAGCCAAAACATTCTCAGAATCACTTCACATAGAATCCAAAGGTTCCATATTTGCATCCTAATAAAAAAGAATCAACCTAAAGTCTCAATCTTTGTTTAATCCCAGTGAGAAGAACTCTTATTATAACATTGATTTTAGCAGAACTAGTAGAACACTCAGAGACTAGTTTTGTTTATCTATGAACTTGTTCTACAACTTCAACTTTTCTCACCAATCAGACACAATACTATGACTTTCACTCAAAATAAAATCAGAAAACAAAGGAACCCAGGATTAGCATGATACTTACAGCCCAAAAATATCGAAGTAATCAATAGAATCATCAACAGGCTGAATGCTACGGCATGATTCACAGAACAAAAAGGGCACTTCTTCCGGTGCAAAATCACAGTTCCAGCACCTAGAAATCTTCGGTGCACCAGATTCTGAGCAAAATCTTCTGCCGGTAAATCGGAATCTGCGGTAAAATTCCCTCTCCGCAATCTGCAGAACGTTAACGGTGTGTTCCAGAGATGAAGAGAGAGTGGATTCGCAACTCAAGTGGGTCTTCGAATTCCTTGTGAAGAACGAATCACACAGTAAAACTGAAGGACGGGTTTGTTTAAGAACGGTGGAAATCGAACACACCACTTTCTTTGTTCTGTTCATTGTTCTCAATTTTGGTGTTTCAGACGGAAAATTCTCGCGGAAGCAGGTAAATTCAGGTATGCTTTGTTTTGTGTTTGTACCCACCCGACCCGACCCGACCCGACCCGACAAATTTCCAGTACTTTGTGTAATCTGTCAAACCGGCTTACCCAGTTCCATTCCACGGTGGACATTTGGGTTTCCATTTGGTTCCAATTTTGAAAAAATTGAAATTGTATTGGATCCAAATAATTTTTGTCTAGATTTTTTTGGGATTTTGGTTCTGATATTTCTAGTTTGGATGTAATAAAACTAAAATAAGTCCAATATGAAAATTTTTATTCTTATTTAAAATATAAAAATTTAATCATAACCAGGAAAGTAAAATATTTTGGATTGAGATAAAGGGTTTGAATGGGCGGAATATCAGATATATTCTCATAGGACTAAACCGCTTCAAAAATATTCTTTTTTTAAATAATTATTTAATCGGGAAAAAACTGGAGAAAAGACAAACTTGCCCTTAAATTTCGAACGTGAAAAAACCCACGTTCTGTAGTTTTTCGACGTGAAAAACTATCAAACCGTGTCAAAAGCGAGAAAGAATAAGTGATTTCGAAGTTCAGAGTGATCGATTTGAAGTTGGCAAGAAGGAAATGGCTAGAATCAGCTGCAACAGTGAAGAAGAGAGCACGAGTCAATGTTCAATGGCGTCAATAAGTGTAAGTAGATCGATTTCTAGGATTTTGCAGGTTGTCGAGTCGCAAAATGGTTTATTGATTTGAAATGGTGCGAGTGTCAGTGAGTCTCTTGAGTCTCAGTGAGTCGGTTGAGTCGCAAGAGTCGGTTGTCTCGGTGAGTCGATTTGCGTCGCAATGGTCGTTTGAGCGTCGCAGGGGTTCTAAGTGTCGTTTGAGTTGGTTGTCTCACTGAATCGATTTGTGTCGCAATGGTCGCTTGAGCGTCGCAGGGGGTCTAAGGGTCGTTTGAATCGGTTGTCTCAATGAGTCGGTTTGGGTCGCAATGGTTGCTTGAGCGTCACAGGGGTCTAAGGGTCGTTTGAGTCGGTTGTCTCAGTGAGTTGATTTGGGTCGTCACTTGAGATGGTCACTTGAGTCGCATGTGTCGGTTGAGTCGCATGGGTCGGTTGAATCGGTTGGTCGGTTGACTCGCATGAGTCTCAGTGAGTCGGTTGAGTGTCGCGAGGGTCCGAGGCTCGTTTGAGTCGCATTGGTCGGTTGAGTCGCATTGGTTAGTTGAGTCGTATGGGTCGCTTGAGTCCGTAGAAGTTTATCCGAAATTACGGATAGATTATGGATAAATTTTTCCATCTGAAATTACAAACAGATTGAGTTTACAGAAGCTTATTTCCGGATAGACGGATTTGGTCGTCTGAAAAACGAGAGCTAACTATCGAGAATTTGGACTATCCGGACACATCCTTCGAGAAATGGTTCATGCATGTTTGTTGCCAGAGGCAACAAGATCAAACTGGTAAGGGATATTAACTTTCAGTGGGAGGCTCCAATGTCAAATAAGTTATTGGCTTGGCTCAAAATCTACTATAGATACGTCATTCTCATCTCGGTCGCTTGTCTATCCCCATGTGCATCTAACACGATCATTTTTTAAATAAGATTTTTGTTATGCATTATAACTATTATATTAATTAGCATTTTAAAATTCAATTTGGATCGTCTTTAATTTTTTTTAGCGATGGTAAAAGCCACGACGACAAACACTTATAACACGATAAAAAAATAAAATAAAGCTTATTTTGGCGGGTGGCAAAGAACTAAAATGAAAGAGCATTATGTTTTTAGGTTTTAATGGCTCTAAAAGTCTCCTTCTATGTGTCATCTATGGGTCGCCTCGACACTCGACAAACACTGAACGATCAATTGGTTCGACTAGTGAAAAAATGTAAATGGATTGCAAGGATTATATATTATAGTGATAAATCTTATAATTATGGTTTATGAACTTTTAAATTTAAGATTTTGTACTTTGAAATTTTTTGTTGTTTTATGTTTTCTTTTTTAGATTGTGTTTTCTTATGTTAATATTTTGGAAAAAAATAAATTTGCCTACGCATCATCTAGACGTTGATTAATGGATCTAAATGCTAAGCATTGAATGGTCTGTCTAAGCATTATGCCTTGGTCGATAGTCTCACTAGAATCTAAATATCTATACAACAATAATACAAGTTGTTTCCATATTTCCAGTGGAAACTCTCTAATATTTTCATAAAGCTAAAAAAATGTAGTTATGTAATAACTAAGTAAAATAATGGGTTTTTATTCCCGTTCGAGTTTTAAGTTTAGGGACCAAACAAATTTCAAAATTTACTTATAGTCAATTTAATTTAGATAGTTCAGATTAATTTGGATTTGGGTATATGAAATTGTCACCCTTAATTTTACGCATATGTAAATCAATATATTAAAAGTCTGAATCTTTCCTCAATTCTCAGCGATTCTGGTCTCTCAGCAAGCCACGTAGTCACCCTTCTAATTACTTAAAAAAAATCTTTCCACTATCCGCATTCTCTTCCCTCTTCATTTCTCTCCATTAATGTTCACTTTAATTCACCAATTATTACTCTTCCACAATTCTCAAACCTTCTGTATTCCTTCGTTTTCAAGCTCCCACAACTATACTGTGGATTTCTTCTCCCACGATAATATTGTATTTCTTCAATTTTTTGGGTTGCGAGGAACCTGAGGACAAGTTACCAATAGTTTCGATTTTTCATTCCCCTCCTTTTCCGATTTCTTATCTCAATTTTTATTTCGCATGTACAAATCGTGGGGGCAGAGGTGAAGGAGATGGGCTATAAGCTACCGACCATTTCGATTCTTCCTTCCCCTCCCTTTCTGATTTCTTATCTCAATTTTTTTTGGGCAGGTACAGATGGAGGGGCAGAGGTGAAGGAGACGGGAAATAAGCTCTCGTCCGTTTCGATTCTTCCTTCTCCTCCAATGGCGGTCAATTCCAAAACCCTAGCTAACCGGTGTAATGCCACATCGCTTTCCATCGTCATCCTCCGTGGCTTTTGAGGTAACCGGTGTAACACCATGGCTTTCCATCGTCATCCTAGCTAACCGGTGTAACGCAGTGGCTTTTGAGGTAACGCCACATCGCTTTCCGTTGTCATCCTCTGTTATCTCTAACGATGGTTTTTTTCTGAAGCGATGCGGCGTTACCTCAAAAGCCACGGCGAGGGTGCAACTCTCCGTCAAGTCACGACAGGCAGCTTACTTCGAGAAGCAGAGATTCAGCGACTCTTCTTCTTCGCAAAACGGTAGGCTATTGGGTTAGTGCTTTAGCTTGGCAATTTGGAAATTTGGTCCCAATTTAGAAGGAAAGTTTGTGAATTTTCGTAGAGTTCATGTATCAATTTACCTCATTATGAACTTTGGAGTAATGTTGTTTGTTCATTTGTGTAGCCGAAGGCTTGTCGACTCGGTTTTTTGTGGGCCATTCGCTATACAAAGGGAACGCATCTCTTGCAGTGGAGCCACGACCACCGGAATTTGTGGCTTTTGATGTATATTCCCTTTCCAAGCTTAAGCGTTTTGTTTGAGTTTTGGATTGATTGATATGTCATGTTGTTCTGATTTTGTTCAAAAAATTTGTGTAGTCTAGAGCATTCAAGGTATCAAAAGAAGGTTTTGTGTTACTGCAATTTTCTCCTACTGCTGGTGTTCGGCAATACGATTAGAGCAGATTGCAACGAACGTGAGAAGCAAAGGCAAGCAATTCTCCGGCATGAAATCGATTCTCCGTCTCTAATTTGGGGAAATTATTGGGCATTCTCGTGCCTCAGAGTTCATCAAACTCAACAATCGCCAGGTTAACTCTGGAAAACATGTCATTATAAACAATATAATATCCAAAAAGTTCTAAGAATCAGATAAATATTAAGAAGAAGGTCTATCTATATTTCGCTTGGTAGTTCCATCTTACTGATGTTCCTTTTCTGTGGTATGATTAGGTTCTCGCTTATGAACATAACCAACACAGTTTTGATTTTCCTGGTTCTTCTTTCTTTTCATGCATTTTGATGAGAACCGCTTTCTCTCATGGCCTCTTTAGACGTGTGTTGAAAAGGAAAAAAATACTTGACAAACACGCAACCAGCAGGAGTTGAATTGGATGCTCTTTGCAAGTTAAAGTCAGAGGTTGTTTTGATATCTTTACTCTTTAGATGTTATCCCTATTATTTGTTAATGCTTTCTAAATTTCTTCTTATCTGGTTTATTAGATATTGGAGTTTCAGGTTCAACTTCCAGAAACAACACTGCTGCTGGATTGGCTAAACGAAGCAGAAGTGGTTTGTGCTAAATGCCACAAAATTATATTATATATAACTCCAATATCTACGAAGCGACCTTGTACAAGACTGCTGGATTGGCTAAACGAAGCAAGAAGGCGTAGATTTGCCATTATTTACTCAATTGTATATATATCTGGAGAACCTTCTGCTGACATATATGCGAGCACTAGATGATTGAAGGCTGTGTCTCGTTTCCCACGACTCCTAAAGCATATGATGTAGATGAACGAGCAGCTTTCAAAGCTCCGACAAAATGTTATCCATTTGGGTTGAAAGAGTAGGGTTCTTGAGAGTGAAGTTTTGAATAGTGTGACAGGCTCAATAGGTTTTGCCATTATTGACATTGGAGGCTTTGAAGGATATAGGGATAAATGTTGTAGGTTCTTGGAAGATGTATGTTATGAGTATGCTTTTTTTTTTACTTCTTAATGCTAATGATTTGTCACCATTGCACTTTGTATTTATATATATCTATATATAAATTCATTTAAATTTATTAAATTGATTTCATGGATTATATATAATTTTTTTATTCTAAATTTAATAATTATCTATTTTATGCAATATAATATTCAAATTATATTTTCTGTAACAATAAAATTTTAATCTAAATATTAATATCGTATTGTAAAAATTAATATAGAGACCCGCGCATCGCGCGGGATATTTCCTAGTGCCATATAACAACATATAACAAGCTACACCAAGTAAGAAGTGTAAACAAAACAAAATATATATATATATATATATATATATCATTTTATCATTTATTGGTCTGAACTAATGCTAGTCATTTTGGTTTTCGGTTTGAATTTAACAGATATGAATTATTAAAATTTAAATAATGACCAAACAATAATTTACCTATCGATTGTAAACAGTTTGGTTATATCAATGAAAAATTATAACTGAAGT
This sequence comes from Gynandropsis gynandra, assembly GCA_036759665.1. NCBI lineage: Eukaryota > Viridiplantae > Streptophyta > Magnoliopsida > Brassicales > Cleomaceae > Gynandropsis > Gynandropsis gynandra. The sequence goes on along the minus strand of CM071871.1, from coordinate 33,841,647 downwards.
AACATATGAACTCTAATTTATTGGGTTATTATTCAGATATTTCAATTTTATCGATCATTTTAGCATCTAAAAGTATAAGTGATTTATAATATTAAAAAAATCTTAAATAATCAATATATTTTACAATATAAAATAAAATATAATATTTAAATCTTATATTTAGTTTTTAATAATAATGTCTGTGACAAAGCCATAATTTTTTATTTTTTATTTTTGGTTTTTATTTTTAAATGAAAAGTTTCCTTTTTAAAATAATTTAAAATATATGTTATCCACACTATAATGACAAATAAGATAAAACAAAATCAGGTTCATTCTCAATGGTGTGATTATCCAATTACGGATAGACACTACTAGAAAATTGGAAATTAGGGACGGAATTTAGGAACCGACATTTCCGTTTCTAAATTTAGAAACGGATTAGACACAGATTAGGGACGAACGATGAAATCCGTCACTAATCCGTTCCCAAATTTGGGTACCGAGGAGTCGTGTATAAAGATTAAAAAGATTGTATCAATCTGTGGAGACCGCAAGCGACATGAGATGGCATGCTGAGCATTCAAGTCAGGAAGGAGAGATGTGTCATCCCTCAGATGGTGAGGCGTGGAAACACTTTAACAAGGTATACCCTGATTTTGCGGCTGAGAGTCGAAATGTCTATTTAGGTCTTTGTACCGATGGTTTTAATCCATTTGGGATGTCTGGAAAGAATTATTCATTGTGGCCAGTTATAGTGACACCTTACAACTTACCACCGGATATGTGCATGAAACGGGAATTTTTGTTTTTAACAATAATGATTCCCGGGCCTAATCATCCGAAAAGAAGTTTGGATATATTTCTTCAACCACTTATTGAAGAATTAAAAGAATTATGGAATGGAGTTCAAGCGTACGATGTCTCGAGGAAACAAAATTTTATGTTACGAGGTGCTCTCATGTGGACAATAAGTGATTTTCCAGCTTATAGTATGTTATCTGGATGGACAACGCATGGTCGATTGGCTTGTCCATATTGCATGGAAGAAAAAGATGCTTTTTAGTTGAAACATGGAAGAAAGACGAGTTGGTTTGATTGTCATCGTCGTTTTCTTCCTGTTGATGATGCATTACGGCGCAACAAGAGAAATTTTAAAAGGAATGTAGTTGTGCGGAAATCTCCTCCTCCAGTTTTGACCGGCGAAGAGATTTTATATGAACGACTTCTTGCTTTGGGTATTCCGAGGAGTATAGATTGCGGAGGGAACAATCATCCGAGAATTGTTGGTTATGGAATTACTCATAACTGGTACAAGAGGAGCATATTTTGGGATTTGCCGTATTGGAAAAATCTGAAACTTCGCCACAATCTTGATGTGATGCACATAGAGAAGAATTTTTTTGATAACATCATCAATACAGTACTGAATGTCACGGGGAAGACAAAAGACAATATTAAATCACGCAAAGATCTAGAAGAATATTGTTCACGAAGGGAGTTACATATAGGTGATGACGGTAAAGCGTCAATCCTGATATTCAGATTGTCAAATGATACGAAATATAAATTGTTGAAAGAAGATGTGAAATTTCCCGATGGCTATGCGTCTAACATTGGAAGGTGCGTTGACATTCAAGGAGGAAAGTTATTAGGGATGAAAAGTCACGATTGTCATGTATTCATGCAAAGACTTCTTCCGATATGTTTTTCTGAATTGATGGACAAACATGCACACGAAGCAATTGGAGGTATGTGGTTGATTTTATATTAATATGTAGTGTGAATATTTGTTAAATACACTAATAATACTTTAATGTTACAGGTATTGGTCTATTCTTCCGAGATTTATGTTCGAGAAATCTGAGTATGGATGTAGTTCGTCGACTGCAAAATAACATAGTTACTGTACTATGTAATTTGGAGAAGATTTTTCCACCATCATTCTTCGATGTTATGGAGCACTTGACAGTTCATTTACCGCACGAAGCCGCACTAGGAGGTCCAGTTCAATTTCGTTGGATGTATCCGTTCGAGCGATTTATGATTCATCTGAAGAAAAAAACCAAACAAAAAGCTCGACCGGAGGGTTCAATTGTTGAACAATACGTCAAATCGTTCTTTACTTCATACTACTTCGAGCCACATGTTCAAACGCGGAGTAGAAATCCAGACAGATATTTTGATGGTGGTGTGGCGTATTCATATCCAGTACCAGATGTTCCGGACATATTTTGCGGAATTAGTAACGGATTGGAGACCACAAAAAATTAGAGTCGCGCGATTGGATACTACCACTGGTCGTCTCTAATCCGTCTCTAAACTGGTTTAGGAACGGATTGGGAACTGATTTTTCGGTTCCTAAAACCTGTTTTTCTTGTACTGAGAGCACGACGTCATATCTAGACTCAAATATGATCATATCCACAAAATTGGTTAAGACTTGACGACAGTGAATTCAATGAGAGGTATTGTTGATCACCACGAACTAGGAGTGTCCAATTCGGAATCCAAACAATCTGAATCATTTGGAATATGAATTATCCAAAGAATTTATATGGATCCCAATTTCAAAACATGTTTGGATTTGAGTCGAGTAACACAAACAACCCAATTAAAAAATTAAAAAATAAAGTAAAATAAAAATAAAAATATTAAAACATTAATATTCTAATAGATTTTATTTTTATATTTACTTATATTATATTTGATATTTTATTTTATATTAAAAAATGAATTATCCAAACGAATAATTTGAATTAAGTATAGTATTCGAAAAACTCAAACCCAAATAATCCAAAATACCCTAAAAATCCAAACTTTCCAAATATAATTCGGTTTATTTGTGGCTAATGCTCATGAATCCGAATGCGATCCATTCAATTGAGGTCCAGTTTTTCTAAATCCAAAAAATCCAATTCTGATCCGAAGTCCAAATTGGATACCTTTACCACGAGTGATGTGAAAAACAAGTTATTCACACCATCTAAATGCAAAGATCGATTAAAGATGGTCTCGATCATTGAAGGCAAAGCTTCTGGGGAGACTGGCAGTTAACTTCAATAGAATAAGTCATATGACTAATTAAAACATTGCAAAGGTTATGGGGTTTTATTTTTATAAAGCATGTGTCAATCCGTGGTCCGTTAGATTGGTCCGTATGACGTTTGGACCAAAATATAACCCAATAAGTCCGATTTCCAACAGGTCTAAGAAATTCAGACCTAATCCCACTCTTAATAGAGAAAACATTATGAGTGAGTTGATACGGTAGGGAGGAATAAACTATATTTTGCAGTTTGTTATGGAATGATTCTAGGGATAATTAAAAGAGTTTTCCATTACATATTATCCTATACAATTTCGATAATGGGAGAAGGAATTCAGAAAGAAATTTGTGGGAGGATAACAAAAAAACCCGATATCCTTTGTTTTTCCTTATCGTTATCAATATTGTCTACGGTTTGTGTTTATAATTGTTGTTGTGAGCAAATTACAACAGCGATCATAACAAAAACTTGTGTTCCGAAGATTACAGAACTAAACCGGGTTTGATTTCAATTATGATCATTGAATCAAACCGAACCCGTTGATGTGTAAAACTTAATCTTACCAAGAGAATGTTGAGGTTTCCTTCGCAAAAGGTTCATAGAAGAAGGTGGATGAAGTTTTGGTGTTTCACAAATGAAATGGCAATATAATCTTATATCAGTATGAGGAACTGAGTATTGCCTTTGAATGGGAAGTATTTCTCTCTTCCAAGGGAACATCTTTTTATCAGCAACCCTACATGGAAACAAATGAGGAAAAAAAAGAAACTTTAAGGAAGAATTCCTAACCGAGCGGCTTTAATGGCGAATTCAGTTCTGCTTATTGTCGTGAGTGATTCGGCTTCTGATAATCTCGACCCCTAAGTAATCGATTTGGCCTTGAATAAGTGCAACACTTGGCTTCCATAGCTTCACACGAATAGCAGTTATTGGAGCAAATGCTTTCAAAGTATTAGATGCAATGGCTTCGGCTACAGCCTCAAGAAGGTTCTTCGGCGGTCCCTCAACGACTTCCTTTGCTACACTGCCAACATCATCACATGTTTCGAAAAGACTTTTACTACATACTTCATACAAGGAAAATCTAACCATGAATTATCAGTGAATTTTCAGGGACAAGAAACTCAGACCAAAAGGTGTTTGAATAATAACCTGTACATGTCGACATAACTAACTGTATCTGCCAGGTTATCCGATTCACCAGACTTTTGGAGACTCATCCATGCATCTATGTCGAGCATAAACATCTGTCCTAACGTCCTCTCTTCGGGAATCGCCCCGTGGTTACCATAAAACTTCAGCCCTCTCAGTATTAACTTATCTCCTTTCATCACTGTATCTTCTCCCACATGTCCTGTTCAATGGAAGCCTCATCAACCAGATGGAAACAACTATAACTCAGTATAAACATTATACCCAAGCTCACAAAAGCAGCTAAAGTACAGACAAAGCTCTGTTCACTCATGGATAAATGAAAGAGGATAAGCAGACATAGAAAGGTAAAGCATAAACAAATAGATCTCGAAATTGGGTGCAACTCAAAAGCATTTCAACTTTAATTAGAATCAGCTTAAGCTCCATTAAAACACCACACAACTTATGAACTGGAAAACTCCAAAGATGGTTTTGAGTCCTTATACTGCTGAAAGACAATCGCCTTTGCTGGGCATGCACAGTTAGAGATTCCAAGGAGTTATAAATGATAAACTCATAATATCACATTAGACAATGCATACGAAAAATTAGAGAATAACTTAATACTGATCAACATGGTTCTCACAAAATTGAAAATTCACATTGTTATGATTCAAGAGTCAGTTGGGAATCCCACGTGGGTTGAAAAGTATTCTAATGCAGGGCTTATAAGGACCCTGTGGCACCCTCTCGTACAAGCTAGCTTTGGGGGTGAGTTCTACCTAGGCGATTCTTATCAAGTGGTACTAGGTGATGGAAGAGGTACAAGTATTTGAATACTTTTGAGAAGAGAAATGTTTCTTTCTCTTCAGTTTGTTTCTTTCTTCTTTTTCGCTCCACTCTTTCTCAACAACTACATAACAACTACATCGATCCTGTTGTCTACCACTTCAAGGTTTGAGTTGGCTGTTGCAGTAGCAATGGCAACAACAGCATCTGCCAAGTCTTCAAACTCACCTTTGGGTTCCATTGCGTTTGAGTTGATTCACCACTGTTTGCACACGAGTAATATAGCTAGACACATCTTCTTACTATTTCATCTTCATGGCCTCCAACTCACTTCATAGTGTTTGAAGACGCACTTGCTTAACTCGTTCGGCACCCTTAAATACCTTTTTCAAAGTGTCCCATACTTACTTCGAGTTTGATGCACAATCAATCGTCTCAAACCCCGAATCGTCTACAGCTTGGAATAAGAGAAAGAGAGTGGTGCAAACAGTGGTGAATCAACTCAAACGCAACGGAGCCCAGAGGTGAGTTTGAAGACGTGGCAGATGTGGCTGTTGCGACTGCTACTGCAGCAGCCAACTCAAACCTTGAAGTGGTAGACGACAGAATCGATGTAGTTGTTGAGAAAGAGTGGAGCGAAAAAGAAGAAAGAAACAAATTGAAAAGAAAGAAACATTTCTCTTCTCTTCTCAAAAGTATTCAAATACTTATACCCTCCTCCACCAAATTTCCAAACGTCTTGAAACTTGGACCATCACAAAGTAGACTCTTGGGGCATCCTTTGACCTTCCACATCTCTGATGAAAACCATCCAAAAATTCTGATAGTTTTGAGTTTGATTCTCAACGCCAGGGTCTTTCCGATCCACAGGGCATGCGACTGCGCATCTGCAGGAGAGCGGCCAAAGGGGACAAAGGGAATAGGACCGCCTGAGTACTATTTGTGGTCGTCGCTGCCTAAAGGAGGCGGTATTGTAATAGTTCACAAGCCAATTGGGAGTCATACATGGCTTGAAACTGATTCTAATGTAGAGCCTTAGGCACCCTCCCCCACAAGTTAGCTTTTGTTGAGTTCTACCTACACGATTCTTATCATAAAAAATAAAAACAGAACTCAACTCACTATATAAATACAGGAAAAAACATATGAAAATAAAAGAACCCATACAAATAACTAGAAAATTTCAAAGGAAAAAGAACAAAACTTGTCTTAGACACATCAAATCCAGGTGAGAAAACTCGGGAGAATGAAGACAGAGGCCAACATAAAAAGCACAATCAAGCAAACTGTAGCACTGAACTAACATAAGAACTCCAATTTACTGAAAATACTCAATTATGCAAAGATTTTGCAGTAGAAACAAAATCATTGCCACCAACCTTCAAATTATTAGTCTTACGACCTGAGTAATCATAAGCCAAAGAAAAAACCATCTCATTGAGACTGAAATTTATCGATATGTTATAGCAGTCTGAACTAAAATTTTAAAACAAAAATTAGTTCAGACTCCAGAGAAATGTAAAGAGATTGATTTGCAGAAATCATAAAACACAAGCCACAGAGAAATGTTTGGGTGTTGCTACACAGACTCCAACCAAACTGAATTCACGCCAAAACACCAAAACGCTGATGATTGTTATTGTAAAACGATTCCTGCCACCGATAAATACATGATTTACCTAGCCGTTCGGATACGACCGATGAGCCCTCCATTACGTCACCGGAGAGAGGTGGAGAAGACAAGAATTCAAAAGCGAAACACTTGTTGGAGCGAGAAACGAATGATGCATGCAGGAGAGCAAATTGGGTATGATAGGGATGGAGAGAGAAAGATCGGGCCCAAGATTTTGAAGGGTTTAAAAACTTTATCCTCTAAATGGGTTGTTGATCTGCCAGATGCTGATACACGTGAAGCTTCAACAAAAAATTGGGTCCATTCCTTCCCAGCTGTGGCCCATATAAATGAGATAAAAAAAAAAAGGTTTCAACCCAACTAATAACACATATTTTTCTATAGAATAAAAATTTTGTTTCGCTTTTGAATTCTTATCTTCTCCACGTCTTTCTCTCTGGTGACGTAATGGAGGGCTCATCGGCCATATCCGGACGACGAGGTAAATCATCTATTATCGATGGCAGAAATCATTTTACAATAACAATCATCAGTTTTGGCGTGAATTCAGTTTGGTTGGAGTCTGTGTAGCAACCCAAACAGTTTTCTGTGCCTTCTGTTTCATGTTAGATGCTTAATCGCTGTGATTTCTGCAAACCAATCTCTTTACCTTTACTATAATAGGCCAATCACTGGACAAGGGAATTTTCTGTTTGCAAACTTGCTCTTTCTCTCAGTTAGTTGTCTTGACGAGATGGACTGTTAGTTCTATGGTTTCTCGTCAATTGCAATGACTATTATAATGTGCATTTGTAAATTTTTTTTGAAATTTTAGTTTAGACTGCTATAACATATCGATAAATTTCAGTACACGCTTGATGTTTACCTAATACGTTTTCTTAACACGACATAACTAGGTTAAAAAAGGACTATAGTTTCAAAGAGATCGTAAGTATATTATCACCCTATAAAATGAAATTACAGTTGGAACAATGCTTAACTAGCAAATAATCTTCTCAAAGAATAGCGTTAAAAGCTGTAGAAATCACGACGAACTCGAACCCGAAGGGTAGCAATTTTTCTAACCCATCAATAAATCCGATACCCGCAAATACCTGAATCCGTCTTCGAATTATTCCTTATCATGTTTACTCGCGCCTTTACCTTCTTCTTCGCAAAAATGTGAACTGCAGAATATAAAAACAAATCATTTATCATCTTCCAAAAACCAGATATGGAAATACTAACAGAAATTGCTCCCAAAAACCAAATCTGGAAAGAAAGATAGATTCGTCACTGATTCAAATCTGAAACGGATATGGCAGACAAACGAAGAAGCAAAAATGGTAGATCGATTGGCAAGGAGGTAGGAGCTAAACAGTCCTGGAAACGACGGTGAAGGTAGCTGGCCAAAGAGATGAAGCGGCGGAGGCAATATGGAGGCGAGATGCGATGGAGACGAGAACCGGCCGCACGAGAAGTAGGTAAGAGGTGGCCGCACGATGGAGAGGAGAAGGAGGAGCGCCCGGACGATGGAGGTGAGGAGGAGATGAACGGAGAGAGGGACGAACGGAGAGGGATGGACGGCCGGAAAAATGGACGGCCGAAGAGGATTGAGAGAAAGGAGAGGAGAAAGAGAGAGATTTGGTTAAACGGCTGCGAAGAAGAGATGGCTTGAAAAAGGAGGATACAAAGAAAATGGTAATTTTGTAAATAATGTAATCTGTATAGATATTTATTTCTTTTATAAATATTTTCGATTATTTGTGGGTACTTGTACAATACATTCAAAAACCCGAATTCGAATTCGAGATAATAAAATTTTATTATTCGAATCTGAAACTGTAGATGTAGATAGGTTTGAATAATTTTTTGTGGGTTCGAGACGAATTTTGAATTGGGACGGTTTTTTCAGATAATTTGTTTATCTCTACTTCAATTCAGCATACATAAGGCATATCCTATCAAAAGTTTAATTCCATTGGTCAAGTTTAATTCCATTGGTCAAAAGGATATGATCACATAAAGCCCGATTTGGGCATTTAAAAATGAGAAGCTAATTTGAAAACCTTAAATTTAGCTAAATGCTTAAATTGTCAATGTTTTAGGCATATAAATAATGAATGTCGTGTATTGAAAAAGACAAACAAATCCCGTCTAACTCAAGTAGTTTCGACAAAATATGAAGAAGAAAACGAAGATGAGGACATGACTAGCTATGTAATATTGATGTTATTACAACTAATTATGAGAATGAAAAGTCGGATGAAGATAACGATGATGAACTGACCATAGGAAAACTATATGAAAAATGTGTTATAAATAAATCAAATCAATATTAAGATTCTCAAAGAAAATGATGTCACATAATCACAATTAAAAGTTGTTATGTAACAACTCTATGAAAAATAAAACGACGTTAAACTAATCCCCAACTAACTTGGAGAGACAAAGAAGAATTTGAAGATGCTATCAAATGGAACGAAAAATTTGGATTATGGTCTTATAATAGAAACAAGGATTCAAATAACTTTGGACTTAGTTATAAAAGAGAGAGCTTGAGTAATTAAGAAAATTCATTAAACGTGTAGAATTACTGAAGATGAGTACACTGCAGAAACCACGAAATACACCTCGAGCACAAGTAGTTGAGATCTAGATATCAACAACGGGAGCAGAGAAGATGTTACTGTTATGAGATAAAAGTTCATATTCAAATCAATTGCTATCAATGACAAAGCAAACAAACTTGAAGGAATTACTACAGATGCATGTTACGAATGGCATATAACCATATGACAACAAGAAGGGGATGGAATCAATATCGACCACTACACCTTCAAGGTAAGTTTTCTTCATGGTTAACACCTAAAGTTTGAAAATTTTAAAAAAATCCAAATACATATAAAACATAAACCAAAATGTATAAAAAAAATCCAAATACATATAAACCATAAAACATAATATCTAAAAACATTTTGAGTACATATAAACCATAGAATATAATCATATCTCTAACATCAGCGCTCTGCATCCTATATTTCTCGTGCTATTCCATCTCTAACGTTTGACATATAAACATCAGTAGTTGCATCATAAAATCTATCAATAGCAATATCATCACGTGATGGAGATGTGTTTCCAGTGAGTTCCGGTGTGTAATCCTCAAAGTCTTAGCAACATTAAAATCAATATCTTATTCACTAGAATCTCGAATGAAATTATGAAGTGTCATGGTAGCTGCAACAATCTTTTCTTGTATCTTTATACTATAACGAGGTGGACCTTTCAAAATCTTACATTTACCTTTCCAAACTCCAAACGTCCTCTCAATCACTGAACGCAATGAAGAATGTCTTTTATTATATCTCAAGCATAGTCCTTGGTCGACGTCCAGAAAACTGATTAGGGTGATATGGTTCACCTTGGTAAGGAGCCATAAAACCCATTCGATTAGGATAGCCAGAGTCTACTAAAAAATATTGTCCCAAATCTGGAAAAGGAAAGAACTTATCATGTCGTGCACACTCTGTTAATATCTTCGTGTCGTGTGCACGTCCTGGAACTCCAATCCGTGTGTAAATAAATCTCATCTTGAAATCACATATTGCCAAGATGTTCATCGATGTATATTCTTTACGATTCCAATATGTGATCTTGTCTTTTCTAATAGCGAGTACTTGAATATGAGTTTCGTCCAATGCTCCAATACAATCCCTGAAATATGGAAAATATCTTCTATCGTGTCGAATCATCGGACATATTTCAGCAAAATCTTCTCGCTTCCATGAAACATTATCCGCATGTAGTCGACATAAGGTATCCAGTACTTCTTCAAACTTATATGTCACGGTCCACTGAGAAACTTGGAAATCCGCTGCTACGACTCTCTGTGATATGTTATGTCCCAATATCTTCAAAGTTATACCCAAAGCCA
>CM071871.1:33801601-33824464 GCA_036759665.1 Gynandropsis gynandra | reverse complement strand
ATATATATTTTAATAATGATTTTTAAAAATAATAATATATATCCATTAATTATAATAATATTTGTTGTAATTACATATATTTTAATAATGATTTTTAAAAATAAATTGAATAAATTAAATTGTTAATCTTATGTGATGCTACACATATATATATATATATATTAAATTCTATATATATACAAATTAATTATAAAATAATTAAATTGTTAAATTGTTAATATTATACGATGTTATATTCGTATTATATATATATTGGTAATTATATGTATAAATAATATGAGATATTAATATAAAGTTATTTTATTCATATATATATATATATATATTGTGGATTTACACATATGAAAAACCACCGATATGTATTATTAATTATTCATGATTCATAATTGTAAATGCGTTAAAAAGTGATAAATACATTTTTCCTTCACGATACTATTTCTAAATTATCAATGGATTAAAATAATACATATGCTAAATATAAAAAAATATTTTAATAGTAAAGTATTTTGTATTTTACGTCTGAATGAGTTCAAAAGTTTTAAAGTTTTAATTATATAATTAAAAATAATATATGTCTTACATTTATTTGCAAATTGAATACAATCATAAATGTGATCATTGAAAGATACTATTAATGGAAAAAATGAAACCGAAAAATTCATGATATATATATTAAATAAGAAATTTAAGAAATCAAATATTGTTTTATAATTCCCTCTCATTGCTTTTATGATTAAGGAAATTTATTATGACTCTATTAAAAAATATACAGTTTAATTTTAAAATAACGATATAATTTTAATATGTTGATTTTTACTATAAATCTACAAATTTATATTGTCGTGCATCGCACGGCTTTTTTTCTCGTGTACAATAATAGTTGATAAAGTAATAGTTGATAAAATTGCATTGAGATTGATTTGGATTTTAACGTCTCAAGGCAAAACTAAACAAAATACACACGTATATATACTTGTGAAAAAGAACTGAAAAAAAATAATGGATGAGTAAAATAAAAATAAAAAGATTTAAAAAAAATACATACTATGATTTCCGTTATGATTTGATATAAAGTTATTCGACCTAATAACTGTTTTATTTTTAATTATTAATTTATTTTCTAATGTATATCGACCTTAATATTTTTTAAAATTATATTTATTTTTTAATATTAATTTTGAATTTTTAGTTATTTTTATCGTATAAAAATTCTAAATTTGGATAGTCAAAACTTGTAATGATTTATTTAACTTATAAGTTATGACCATTGGTATTATTTGACTGATAAATCTACTATAATTATTTAAGAAACTTTTCTTTGACTGAATTCTGCAATGACTTATTATTTTATTGGAACTTTTGTTTAAATTATTTGCATCTTATTAACTATCATCCTTTTTTATTTTTAAAATAAAACTTTGAATTAGATTAAGAGATATATTTTGTATGTTGAGTTAATTTATCTTAAATTATCCATTATTTATTAATAAATTTAAAAAATTTACATATAAACTAAATAAATAAGTGGTTTTTTTATATAATAGGATGTAGTCTGGCTAAAAGTTGTCACTGTTTATATGTATTAATATAACCAAAATTTTATTCAATATATTGCAGCACATTCAATCCAGATTCTACAATTGCGAAAAACTCATATACATGTTGTACCTGCGGATTAAAAAAAAATACAATGACTGAAAGTTTAAAAATCCTTCTTATTGATTATAACACAAACATTTAATAAAATAATTATGAATTATTATGTAATAAATGTGTGAAATAAAGGGAAATTAAAAAAAAAGATAGCGGAATGATGCTAATTATAAAATCGTGTCGATAACGTGAGGTTGGAATCTCATGCAACAACTTGCATTCGTAATAATTCTTTTTTTCTTCAAATAATAAAAAATAAAAGAAATATTTTACTTTGCCCAAATTCTAAGGCTCTGACAAAGCCAACCTGGAAGAAGCCAATATGAAATTGACACATCATATGTTTTTTTAATATTTGAGTTACATTATTTTTTCCCATGCAATATCCAAAGGATTACTAACATAAATATGGTTGTGTTTTTGTTTTTATATAGTAATTAAATGATTATCCAAATGTTTAATTTTTTGTAAGAAAAAAATTTTAGTTTACTAAAAGTTAAATTTATATTACAATTATATGATCTATTCTACAACATCAGTGCACTACTAGAAAATTTAAAATTAGGGACGGAATTTGGGGACCGACATTTCCGTCCCTAAATTTAGAAACGGATTATACACGGATTAAGGACGAAAAATGAAATTCGTCACTAATCCGTCCCCAAATTTGGGTACAGAAGAGTCGTGTCTAATCCGTTTCTAAATGCGGACCAATTAGACACGGCATGTCATCCGTCTCCAAATTTGGAGACGGATTTTGTGGTCTGTCTCCAAACTTTGGAGACCGAAAACAATCGTCCCTAATCCAGGGAATGTTTGGGGACTACATTTTCCGTCCCTAATTAGAGACTGATTGAGGACTAAGATTTCCGTCCCTAATTAGGAATGGATTGGGGACGGATAAAATTTGGAGTCACGCGATTGGATACTACCTCTGGTCGTCTCTAATCCGTCCCTAAACTGATTTAGGGACGGATTGAGAACCGATTTTTCGATTCCTAAAACCTGATTTTCTTGCAGTGGTGAAATGAAATTGTTGCCATGGATTCCAAAATGTGAAATTATTGCAAGCATCAGATGTTATGGTGTCCGATATAAAATGTTATTATAATCATCAAAAACTCTAATTTTAGTTTTCTAGAGATTTTTATATATTTTATTAAAATTAAGAAATAATACTATGTAAAATAGACATCTTTATTGAAAATTTTACAATTTTGCGTATAAATTTTTGTATGTTATATCAGAAAAATTTGTCTCCATTTTATGATTTTTTAGTAATGAAAAAAACTTGAATGATTAAATAATCCAAATAGTTTTTTTTTCAATTTATTGATTATTTTTGCAGGGCTTGTGAAATAAATAAGTTGGGGGAGCTGAAAGTGAAATAAAATTTCTTTTCATTTTATTATGATGCGTACTTTAATTATTTTAAACATTCAAGAAATATAAAATTCGATTTCTTTGGATTTTTAATATATTAAGAAATAATTAGTGTTTGTCGTTAACGCACAAATTATGGATTAAAATATATAAAGATGTAAAAAATTATAGAGTATGAAGACGCGGTGCATTGTTGAAGTCAATGCATCTTTAGCCATTATAATAATGGTTTTAAAATACTAACTTTTATATATAGTTATACAAATTGGACTGAAATAAGGTTATATAAACAAAGACCATGCATGCATGGATTCACCGGCTCTTAATCGTAAGTATAATTATGATCACGTCATTTTTTTTATTCTGAGAAAATTTATAAGTTTTATTTGAAAATGAAAATAATAATTTAAAATTGAGATAAAAAAAATTATTTTTTACTTTTATTCACGAATCAAAATAATTAATCATCTTATTTTATGGTTTTAGTATATAAACCCAAACAAGCTAGGCAAAATTTAACATAAATAAATAAAAAGATACAAACAAGTAATTACCTCAATTTTGATAAATATCATGATTTATTGTTTAATCCAAATCTAATTGTCAAACATTGGTTCTGTAAAACTCGTTGTCAAACATGTGAAATTAAAAATCATGTGTCTAGTATACTTTATATTTTTTTTTAAACTTAGAATCTGGCCCATCAAAACATGCTTTGATATAATTTGTTACAAATGCTATATCTGAAAATCTCTTCAATATATCCCATTTTTGTAAAATCTTTTAATTTAAAAAATTGTCAAACAATATAAAAATGTAAAATTTATTAACAAATAAAAATCAAACCATCTTTCAAATTTTGTATAAAAACTCTTTATATATCATGTTAATAGAAATATATAAATGTTGATTATTTTTTAATGTGGAATAAAAAAATATTGAGACAAATATTTTTATTTGATAATAAATGTGTATATTTATAGGATTAGGGAATATAAAAAAATATCTTCTATATATTTAGTTAAGTTAAATTAATGAATCGTATTTTATAAATAGAATTTATGATATGATTAATAGGATAATAAAAAATAAAGAATTTTCATTCTAAAATTAATTTTATTTTATCATGATATCAAAGTACATATAAAAAAATACATTGTTCAGGTTTAACATTTGTCTATTGAACAATCCATTGAACCAAACCACCGACAATCACCTACATAGATCGACCGACGGGGAGATTAAAACTTTGTCCGAATCCGACTGAATCCCGACGACCATTGGCTCATATTAGACCCTCGACTTCGAGCCCTGACTTCCTCGACCAACCCGACTTTGTCTTCGAGCCCCAATTCGAATGTCGACTCTTGACTTCAAGCCCGCACCAACCCGATTTTGACCCCCGCGACGGACCTCCGAAGAATCTCTAACCGAAAAACCTGCAACAACCCAAGACAAAACAACGATAGAGCACCAGTTTGGAGCTCTGACGATAGAGCACCAGATCAGCGCTCCAACGAATCTGAATCCAGACGACCCTCGGCAAATCGACCATCGATCGAGTCTAGACCAATCCGACTCCGACTCTAACAACTCCGACGACGATTTTGACTACAACTTTGCGATCTTGCGACTTTGCAACCAACTCGTTCTTTGCTTCGAGTTTCCTTTTTTCTTTGACTCCAACTTCAGATCCAGATCCAAAGACTCCGATTTCGAATCCAATGACTCCAATTCCAAAAACTACTTCGAATTCGACCTTGTGATGAAGCCCGCTCATTGACTATCGATAAAGCAATGTCTCCTCATCACTGTCAGATTCTTTCATCATGTCTTCTTCTAAATCGTGACAAATAATCAAAGGCACGTGACTCAACACCGTACAATTTCACCATATGAAGTTTGATGAAGTTTGATTTTATCTCATCCACTTCTTCGAGAAGACAATTATGACGAATGAGAAATCAATATTCGTCATGCTTTAAAATATCGCAAAAATTTTAGTTTTATTGATAGGAAGATTGTGAAACCCGTTGTTGTTTCACCTGATTTTGAAGATTGTGAAACTAATAATTCATTGGTTGTGTCATGGTTGAAAAACACATTCGAATCGAAGCTTCGTTCTGACGTCGCCCATTGAGAGGATGCTTCTCTCTAGGACCATCTACGTAATCGTTTTTCTATTAAGAATGGTCCTCGAATCCAATGACTTCGAGCACAATTGGCTAACTGTACATAGAAGGGATTGTCTATTGATGCCTACTATGGAAAGCTTAGTTTTATTTGGAGAGACTTTTTGAATTCTCTCCTGTTACACATATGCAAGTGCGGTAAATGCACGTGTAACTTGACGACCCATCGTGAACAAGATCGTAACGAGGATAGAGTACATGATTTTCTTATGGTCCTTGATGAAGCAACATTAGGCATTGTTCTTTCGTATTATCTCGAGATCCTTTTCCCAATTTGGATACTTCATATCATATCATATCATATCATGTTTCAAGCCGAAAGCTCTCGTGGAATTATACGATCTCCAGATAATCGCACCGTTACTATGGTTTTTGCAGTCAAAACAGGTTCCTCTCGTATTCCTCCTAAAGAAAAATCCAAGTTTGTGTGCTCCAATTGTGGTCGAAAATGAAATGCTTCAGACTCATGTTTTCATATTATTGGCTTTCTAGAGTGATAGGGTGATAGACCGTGTAATCGGATAAGTCTTGGTCGTGGATTTTCATTCACGAGCAAAGGTCATGGTTCTAGTTCATTGACCCATGTCAATGTTGCACAGGGCACACCTTACTTATATGTTACATCTAAGACGTCTTCTGATTCATCTCGCATTGACGGAGAGTTTGTCTCAAGGATTTCTGAGGAGCAATGGCTAACTCTAGTTACATTGTTGAACGCTAATAAAATTGGTGCTACTGAGAAACTCTCTGGTAAGATTCCTTATTCTTCATAGATTATCGATTTTGGTTGTTCTCATCATATGACTAGTGATGTAACATTGGTTATGGACATTTCTGGTACAGAATCATGCTCTATTATTCTTCCCGATGGTCGAACTTTTTTATCTACTATACACGAAAATGTTCATATTGGCAGCAACTTGATTCTACGTGATGTATTCTTTGTTGAGGGACTTGGTTACAACCTTATTTCTCTATCTTAGCTATTGGATAACATGATTGTCTTGTCTTATTTGCTCACAAATTCTACATTGTTCAGGACCGCATTTCACAAACGCTGATTGGAGCAAGTGAGCAGTGAAATGAACTCTATTATTTTCGAAGTGTTGATACAGTGACAACTATATATAACTGAAGCAATTTATCATTGGATCTTTGGCATGAACGATTTGGATATCCCATTTCTAAAATAATAGAATCGATACTGGGTTTAAAATGTTCTCATCGTACTGATTTTTTGAATAAGACTTATGATGTTTATATGCATGTAAAACAAACACGTGAGTCTTTTTCTACGAGTGGAAATAAAATGATCAAGATATTTCAGCTTATACATTGAGATGTTTGATGTCCATATCGTACACCATGTTTTTCTAGAGCACACTATTTCTTGATAATTGTGGATGATTTTTCAAGAGGTGTTTGGATTTATCTTATGACACAAAAGAATGAGGTCACTACACATATTCAACATTTTATGGCTATGACCAAATGAAAATTTTGAACAAATGTACAAACTATACGTACTGATAATGGAACAAATTTATGTGTCTTCGCCAATATTTTCTCGAACAAAGCATACACATGAAAACTCTTGTGTGGGTACTCCGCAAAACAACGAATGAGTTGAATGGAAACATACATATATTCTCAATGTTGCACGATCATTACTCTTCTAGTCTCATCTACCAATCGAGTTATGTTCAGGCCTATGCGCATTTACAGGTTTTCGGATCCTTATGTTATGTTCACAATCAACATACACATGGTGATAAATTTGCAAGTCGTAATAATCGTTGTATTTTTGTTGGATACCTTGTGGTTAAAAGCGATGGAGAGTTTATCACCTTGATTGTAGTACATTTTCGGTTTCTCACAATGTTTTTTCTCTCTGAGAATGAATTTCCTTTCGACAATTGCAATGACTCTGATGCGTATCAGAGTTAAATAAAATAACCTAAACTACTCGCAAGTGCATGGCACGTGTGTAGTATTTTAGGTGTCGATCCCACAGAGACTACGCAACACCACCTAAACTCGAACTAGGAATCAAACTTGCTAACGAAAGTGTGTGGATGAAGAATGAAATATTGCAAGTAAATAAACTACTTGGGTTCTAACGATAAGACAAACGTCCTAGGAATCCGGTTTCACCACAAGACTACCGAAACCAACGATCAATCTATCTATCATGCAATCCCAGTTAAAGCTATCTAAGACGGACGATCCTAATATGATATCTACCCTCTCTCAAGGCATAGACACGTGATTTAGACAAGTTGCCCCCTACTTTCGTGGCTGACACCTTGAACTAAACTCATAGGCTCTATGATTCATCCGTTCACCCTCAACCATTGCTACCCTACTTTCGTGGCCTAACCTCGGTTGTTCTAAACCTGATCTTCTAGGACTAGAATTCTCCTTTTGGTCCTTCTCCTAATCCCTAATACATGCATCTACGTGGCCTTTGTAAACACAAGTAAATTAAGCACTCAGATAAAGAATAGATGAACTAAAACGGGAAGATGCATTCAAAATATATCAAAAGTGGTTCCGGGATAGCCAAGGGCTAATCCCTTCTCCTAGAACAAACAAACTACTCGCTCATGCGTCTGTAAAGAAACATAAACATAGTAGAAAGTCTAAGGAACATAAAAACCAAACAAAACCGAAGTGGTAGTGCTTGATCTCCAATGCTCCTCGCTTGTCTCCTCGCAAGAATCTCCTCAATCTTCTACTGAACTAATCTCCAATGTATGCTTGCTGTAATGACGTCTTTTTGCCTCCTTTTAAGCCTCCCAAGTCGGTCCAATTGTTGCCTAAATTGCCCCACAAGTTCCCTTATGTTTTAAGTTAAGTTTACTTAAGATTTTATCAGTTACGGGCCGCGACCCGCTCGGGTAGTGAGTGTGCCCGCTCGGGTGCGGCTAGGGCAAGTCGTGCGTGCTGTGTGGCTGGAATGATGCCCGATNNNATGATCCTTGAAGTTGCTCCTTAGCTCCGTGCATGTCCTTTTTAGCTCCAAAATGATCCAAATACGCGAAAAGACCTGTAAGAACATGAAAAGCACGAAAGCAAGTAAAACGGATACGGAATCATACGTAAAGCAACACATATATATCGAAAACGTCTCTTAAATCGTGCAAGAAATACGTATGAAAACGAGATGATCAAAATCCCCCAGACTTGAATGTTTGCTTGTCCCTAAGCAAACGTAAACGTGGAACACATGGGGTATGAAAACACGAGAATTCCCCTTCTCTTAGAAGTACCGCTAAAGCGAACCCTAACCGATCAACTAGCATGTCGAGAGCAAATTCGGCGTAATCGAGTTTTCAGTCTTAATCCTAGGTCCACCACGGTTACCCATGAGAAAGTAAATCAAAGGAAACTAGACACGCTACCGTAACTCCCTCCACCAGACAAGACTTCAGGCTATGCTAAACCTAGGTCAACCGAAGATAATTGTTTCTTTCTTTCCGAGCTTCTTTCTTTCTTTTTCTTTTCTTTTTCTCTTTCTTTTTTTTCTTTTTATTTTCTTTTGATGACCTCTTTTTTTTTTCTTTTGTCTCTTTTTTTATTTTTCTTTTCCCTTTATTTTTCTTTTCCGATCTAGCCTCTACTTAGACCCAGACTACCGATGACGGTATACTCATGCATCTCGTGTGAGAGTGCAGCGGAGTAGGTGGCTTTTTGTGCCATGCCCTTAGGGCGTAGAAAGATGATCGCCAACCCACCACTTAGACCCGAGCCACCGAAGGAGTAACAAGGTCGATGCACTCATATCGATTTTTGATCATGCTTTTTAGGCACTATTTCTATCGACAGCGGAGTGTTAGTGTGCGCTTTTTAATCTGCAAGATGAGCTCAATTTTATATGATCCAATAATCCCCAATATAGCAGAAGCAAAGCATCATCTACTCAAAGTATGACCATCTGGGTAGAGAGAATAGATGATAAACTAGCCTAGGAACCTCGTCTAAACCTCCCCACAAGCAACACAAGGATTCCCAAGAACTTCGACCTATTGTTTTTCAGCCGACTAATAAGCTCTAACGCATAGGGAAACCTAGCTCAATCATGCAAAATCTAACGGAAAAGGTCAACCTCTTAAGCATTCCTAAGTTCAGGGTTCATCTCAAAACGTGGCACCGGACAAGTGCCTTGGGACGACTCTGACTCAAGAAAACAAAAACAAACTAAGTCAGAGTAATTTGGTGAGGAATCAAGATAACACCAAGAAGCAGCTAGAGAGCTTTCAAACTCATCTTAGACAATTGGAGACGAAAGTTGCACAACAAGCACAAGGGGCAGTTTGTGTTTTTTTGTTTTTTGTTTTTTTTTGTTTTTTTATGAAAAATAAGTAACCGAGTCTTTAACCTAAATACTAAGAAAATTAAAAGCAAACAGCTGGGTTTCCTCCCATAAAGCGCTTATTTAACGTCATTAAGCTTTGACGTCTCCATTCCTCATGCGTGCGCGACGGGTGGATCGAAAAGGGAAATGGAGTTTCCACTTTCGATCGGTTGAGCGGCTTGTTAGAGCTTTAGCCGCTGTCCATTGGCTTGGAATGTGTCACCCGCATCACTCCATAGTTCCACGTATCCATATGTGAAGACTTCTCGTACCTGCAAAGAACCAGACCGACGAGACAGTAGGTTGCCCGAGAAAGACTTAGGACGAGAATTGAAAAGTGGAACGAAGTCACCTGACTGGAAGTCATGAGGTAGGGTCTTTTTGTCGTGTCATCCCTTAGGCACATTATGCACGGAATTCACTTGCTCGTTGTCCGATGTTGGATAAGAGGTGTCTGCGTTGAAAAGTTTAATAACATCTTTTTCCATTACCTCGTGCAAGTGCGGGTGCAGCCTCCTTTGAGTTTCGGGTGAAGGTTCGTGGCTGTCCTCCCTATAATTTCCTTACATACACATTGAAGAGCTACCCTATTACTTTGAAGAAAAAAGCCAAACAAAAAGCTCGTCTAGAGGGTTCAATTGTGGAACAATACGTGAATGAGGAGATATCGTTCTTCACGTCGTACTACTTCGAGCCACATGTTCAAACGCGAAGTAGAAATCCGGACAGATGTTTTGATGGTGGTGTGGCATTTTCATATCCAATACCAGATGTTCCAGATATATTTTGCGGAGTTGGTCGAACATCTGGTAAGGCGAAAGAGATATGGTTATCACAACGAGATCTACACATCGCACATACATATGTTTTACTCAATTGTGAATATCTACGGCCTTTTGAAAGGTACATATACCTATAAATATATGATTCAATTATGTATGCGTATTTTATTTGTAATATTAACATATGTTTCTCACATTTTTCAGGATGTTCGATGATGTATTGAAGAATACATATATGAATATTGATGAAACTCAACTCCAAGAGCTTAAAGAAAGAGATTTCTCCACATGGATAAGACAATATGTAAGTAAATGATAGTTATATATTATTGTTATTCAAATTATGAATAAGACTTTTATATCAATGATTTGTTTCATTTAATACAGATTGAGATTGGCAATCACCCGTTATGGCTACGCGATCTTGTTAAAGGACCAACTTTAAAAGTTACGAGTTGGCCAATGTATTTCACACGTGGTTACAACTTTCATACTTACGAGCACGGAAAATTGAAGTCAACTATGAACTATGGTGTTTGTGTGAAAGGTGAAAGCTATTGTGAATCGACTGAAGAACCAGATTTTTACGGGATATTGAAAGATATTTTGCAATTGGAATATCCAGGTATTAATACTAATAAAAAAAATTTCTTTTCGATACCACATATGATATTTTCGAATATATGTTGACTTATATTTGCCATTTTTTTGTAGGTTACGTTGGTTTAAGAGTGATGTTATTCCGATGTGGATATATATATATATGTATTATGTGAGTTGCACGTTCTATCGTATCACATTTTCACCCGCATTTTGTTAATATGAGTATAAGCTAAAAAAACTTTAATTTGGAATGAAATAAATAAGTTATTAATCTGAGCTAAAAAAGTTCAAATTTTGATTGGAAAAATATACAATGTCTGTTCCACTTGATTTAAAAAATATTATTACGATATTATTCATCTAAATTGTCAATTTATATTTTATCTTTTTAATATTTGTTTGTTTGTTTTTTGCCGTTATATTTGATAATGGATTTGGTTGATTAAATATAACAGATTAAAATTTTATAATTAACGACAAATAGTCAAATTAAGCTCATCAGAATTTTAAAATGGTATAATTAACGACAAATAGTCAAATTAAGCTCATCAGAATTTTAAAATGGTATAATTAACGATAAATAGTCAAATTAAGCTCATCAGAATTTTAATTAGAACGGGACGTGGAGAAGATGACCAACATAGAAGTTGGAAACGATAACTTGTTTGGTACTCAAGACTTGCCTATGAAGTCAAATATAAAAAGTTTTAAAGTTTTTATAATATAAACATTGAATTAAATGTTTATATAATTTTTTAAATTATAGTATGTCACGTCGTATTGGAAGAGGCGGTAACAGAAACCGCTCAACATCCGAAGAGAGTGCTAATGCTCCACAGCACTCGAGACAACAATCGGATCCAATATATTCGGATTTTATGAATCCGAATATATTTCCGACTGGATCGGCACAATATATGCCGTATCCATTTTACCAGCAAATGCCACCGCCGGTCGAACCAATGTTGCATCCCGAGCCTCCGATGTATCAAGAACCCACAGTGGAGGAGCTTCTAGCAATGGACGAGGAAAGACGGAGACTTCCTCATTTAGATCCGGATTCAGATTCCGAAGAACTTTGGTATATATATATAAAACATAATTTTAATTAATTATGTTTATAATTAATTATTAAGTCTTAATATATTTTTATTTTTAGGTTTGGTCGGAAGCAACTTAATCGGCATATCACCACAATAATTAAAGCCGATTATGACCGATTTTCTTATAATTGGACCCGAACTGATCCCGAAGTAAAGGAACGATGGTGGAAAGCGTTCGTGGTATATTTTTTTAAGTATAAATTTTATTATAAATTTTAATCTTAAAATAATATTAAACCAAATAATTAAGTCATTATTTTGCAGCAAAAATTTTATTGGGATCCTGCAATAACCGGACGAGTGAAGTCCGAATTTCAGAAGCATGGGGCAAAACGATTGAAAAATCTTATGTACGAAACGCATACTGAATGGGAGGTAAAGAATGTCAAACCCGTTTGGGTCCCTGATAATGTCTGGGAACAGCTGCTTGCTTATTGGGACACTCCTGAATTTAAGGAGAAAAGCGAGCGCGCTAGTCGATCCCGTCGTTCTGATAGAGCGGGATATGGGATAAGTGCGCATACTGCTGGTTCCCGTTCATTCGCGGAGGTGTATAAAGATATGGTAAGATTTAAAATTTTTAAAAGTTTTATTATGAATTAAATCTTATAAATATGTATAAAATGATTTGTAACTTTGTTTTAGGCGAAAGAGATGGGTTGTGAGCCGTCGTACGTTGATTTGTTGGAACGTACACATAAGAAAAAATCCGACGGTTCGTGGGTAGATGCCAGAGCAAAACAGATTCACGACGATGTTGTGAACATGGCATCACAACGAGTGTCCCAAATCCCGCCTAGAGAAGATGGGACGCAACCCACTCTTACACAAGAGGAATACAACGAGATGTATTTCGAGGTAAATTTAATATAATATCACAATAAATTTTTTGTTAATAATACAAATTTAAATTAAATTTCAATATTTTTTGCAGCATGTAACACCTTACAAAGGTCGCTTATTTGGCCTTGGAGAAATGGCATCGAAACATGCGAGTTCCTCCAAAGGTAAAGAAAAAGTCGCGACCCAAGAATTTCGGGATACGCGGACGATCCTAACGTGATATCTACCCTCTCTCAAGGCATAGACACGTGATCTAGACAAGCTGTCCCCCTACTTTCGTGGCTGACACCTTGAACTAAACCCATAAACTCTGTGATTCGCCCGTTCACCCTCAACCGTTGCTACCCTACTTTCGTGGCCTAACCTCGGTTGTTCTAAACCTGATCTTCTAGGACTAGAATTCTCCTTTCGGTCCTTCTCCTAACCCCTAACACATGTATCTACGTGATCAGCGCAAACACAAGTAAATTTAAGCATTCAGATAGAGAATAGATAAACTAAAACGGGAAGATGCATTCAAAATAGATCAAAAGCGGTCTCGGGATAGCCAAGGGCTAATCCCTTCTCCTAGAACAAACAAACTACTCGTTCATGCGTCTGTACAGAAACATAAACATAGTAGAAAGTCTAAGGAACATAAAAACCAAACAAAACCGAAGTGGTGGTGCTTGATCTCCAATGCTCCTCGCTTATCTCCTCGCAAGAATCTGCTCTATCTTTCGCTGAATTGTTCTCCACTCTAAGCTTGCTGTAATGACGTCTTTTTGCCTCCTTTTAAGCCTCCTAAGTCGGTCCCATGGTTCCTTAATTGCCCCACCGACTTCCCTTTGTTTTAAGTTAAGTTTACTTAACTTAATATGCAGATATGGGCCGCGACCCGCTCGGGTAGTGAGTGTGCCCGCTCGGGTGCGGCTAGGGCAAGTCGTGCGTGCTGTGTGGCTGGAATGATGCCGATCGGGCATGGTGTGTCTGCCCGCTCGAATGGTGTGTGTGCCCGATCGAGCACAAGGCAAATGGTCGGGCAAGACATGCCCGAGTCGTGCAAAAGTGTCCACACAATTGGCCGTAGGTTTTGCCCGATCGTGCAAGGGTTGTGCCCGACCGGGTGGAGGCTTTTCCATGCTCAATCTCGTCCCGTTTGTCCCGTGATGATCCCCGAAGTTGCTCCTTAGCTCCGTGCATGTTCCTTTAGCTCCAAAATGATCCAAATACCCGTAAATACCTGTAAGAACATGAAAAGCACGAAAACAAGTAAAACGGATACAGAATCATACGTAAAGCATCACATATATATCGAAAACGTCTCCTAAATCATGCAAGAAATACGTATGAAAACGAGATGATCAGACTCTCCATGTCTTGTTTATTCTCTTCCTTTGGCTTCGGAATGGACATGGCCAACTAATGACATGATTTTGTCTTCACCAAAGTTTGATGCTTCCACACCTATTGCTGAGATAGATTCTTCTGATATACATTCTATTGATGGTCATGACGACACAATAGTCTCTGTTGAGGATTCTACGGAACTAGGATGAGGCCGACGTACGTAGATTATGTCCACGAAATTGCATGATTTTATCATCAATACAATTCAGATTAATACTCCTAAAGTCTCATTACCTCAGTATCCAATTTCTGATTTTGTGTCTTGCACACAATGTTTAGAACCTCATCGTGCATATTTAGCATCTATTACTACAGCATGAGAATCTCATTCATATCATGAAGCTTTGACTGATGCTAATTGGATGACAAAAATACGCACTGAAAATTGATGCTCTCAAACTAAATCAAACGTGGACTCTTGAAAGTCTACTTCCATTACTAGAAAATTAAGATTTAAGGACTGAAGAATCCGTCCCTAATCCGTCTCTAAACGTGTTTAGAAATGGATTAGAGACGGTCAACAGTAGTCTGCAAACGAGCATCGCCAAATGATATATGTCCTTAATTCGTCCGCAAATAAGGACAGAAATTTCAGTCCGCAAACCGTCCGTAATTGCAGACCACCACGCCGTTTGTAAATCGACGGGAAAAATTGGGGATTTTTTTAAAAAAGTTACGGACGGGTGGCCCGTCTACATTTGCGGACGCCCCAGTCCGTCCGCAAATTTGCGGATGCCCCTTCCGTCTATACGCAAATACAGACGAGCCACCCGTTCGTAATTTAAAACAAATAAAAAAACGAAAAATTGAAATTTAATTTAATTAAACTAAATATTAAATTTTTATATATAATGATAATTAATTAGAAATCATATGTGAGTAACATTTGTATTCGACTCCATCGTTATCGAAACTCGAGACGATCGTCGGAACTCGGGACGGGTGACAAAATTCGGGACGGACGGTGGAACTCGGGATGGCCATCGAAACTCGAGATGACCGGCGCAACTCGTGACTGCCTTCGGAACTCGAAAGAGAAAATAATTGAGGGAAAGTGAAAGATTGGATGAAATGAACAATGGGGGTGGGGTGGGATGGAATTTATAGCTTTTTTTCGGACGGTAGAAAAACCATCCGTAAATCGTCCATACTTACGGACAAAAAGAAAACGAAACGTCCGTAATTGCAGACGAAAAGAAAACAATCGTCTGTAATTACGGACGGAAAGAAAATGGCAGTCCGCAATTGCAAATAGATTGTGGACGACCCGTGGTCGTCCATAAATTTACGGAACGATCGCTCGACCGTCCGCAAATGTGCCGACCGTCTGTCCCGGGCTTTCTTCATCCGTGACTCGACATTGTCCGTGTGTCCCGAGCCTTCTCCATCCGTGACCTGAGCCTAGAGACGGATAGACGGTTAGAAGGCTCGTGACAGACGGAGAAGGCTCGGGCTGGAGAAGGTTGTGCATGATTTATGATTCTATTATATCAAGATCTATAATATGCATGATTTGTGAATCTGTGCATGATCTAAGATATGCATGATTTGAGAAGGCTCGGGATGGAGAAGGTTGTGCATGATAGCGGGACCGTCGTAGGCTAGTGGTTATTAAATCCTTAAGACGGTATCTGTCGATTCTTGGTTAATCGGAATACAATTGCAATATCTACCGATTCTCGGTGAAATGGGATATGTGAATGCTCGTGATCGAATAAATGTTACCTAAATAAGTTCTGACTAAGGACAACATTATATAATTATGCCCTCTTACCTGGGAACTACTTAGCTAACACTTAAGATTATCACTTTCATCGTAAATAATGGGATCTAACAGTAATAGTCGAGCATCATTGAGAATAAGGATATCAATGTTGCATTAAGACTAGTATGTCTAAATTGATATGAGATATCAATTTAACACATAGGTACATGTTAGAGAACAATCTATTGGATCGATCCGCCATGAGATTGCTACATGGATTGTTATATGAGTGTTATAACAATTCTCATAATTATTACGGTATATGTAATCCTATGACTTGAGATCGCCAGAGATCTTAACATAAGCAATTGTATGCTTTGACACTATCAAACGTCACTCCTAAATGGGTGGACAAACAAGATAGTGATTGGGTATGCAATTTGCTTATGTTGGTTGATCGAGATAATGATTTATCTCTCTTATATAACAAGATTGATGTCACGAGCTCACAGATTGAACTAGATGAGTATGATACGTTCCATGACTCATGTTCAATCTAGACATCAAGGACAAATGGATTAATGTACATAAATCACGAGCTTGGTAATGTCGAGTCATAAACATTCTTATTGTATATCCCATGCATAAACATATAGAAGTTTTGAGTCTTTCACCTTGCAATCAAGTGTTCTTTAGTAAAATAGATAAGGAAATCAAACCAAGGACATACAAATAAGTGCAAGGAAGATATGAATGTCGATAAGCCATCTCCAAGAGGATATGTGGATGTCCCGGATTAGGGACTGTGACCCAGGGGCGTCCGTAAATTGCGGACGACACTCGATCCCCGTCCCGAATCTGGGATACCCTCGGTGTCCCGTTTCCAATCCGTTCGCAAATTGCGGACTGCTTAGGGATTGCTTGTCCATCCATAAATTTAGGGACGAATTAGGGACCGATTTTTTTCTCGTCCCTATTTTGTTTGCAAATTTAGGGACGGAGTGGTCAGTCTGCCAAATCTGTTTGCAATCTTCAATTTTCTAGTAGTGCTCATGGGAAGAAAGCTATCAGAAGTAAATGAGTCTTCAAAATCAAATATTATTCTGATAGATCTATTGAACGTTACAAGGCTCGCTTGGTTATTTTGAGAAATAATCAAGTAGAGGGAATATACTATGAGGATACTTTTTCTCCTATAGTTAAAATGGTAACAATGTGACTATTTCTAGCTCTTGTTTCTATTCTTTATTTGGAGGTACATCTGATGGATGTACACAATGTTTTATTATACGACGACTTAAACGAAAAGTTT
This sequence comes from Gynandropsis gynandra, assembly GCA_036759665.1. Classification (NCBI taxonomy): domain Eukaryota; kingdom Viridiplantae; phylum Streptophyta; class Magnoliopsida; order Brassicales; family Cleomaceae; genus Gynandropsis; species Gynandropsis gynandra. The sequence goes on along the minus strand of CM071871.1, from coordinate 33,807,142 downwards.
ACATGAAATATCCACATGTCTTTGCTTCATCAGATTCGTCTCTTGTTTGGCGCTTATGAAAATTATATGGTTTGAAGTATGCACCTCGTTGTTGGTCTATGGATTTCGATCTTCACCTTCGAATCATTCTCTTTTCACATTCTCTTCATGTGACATTCGTTTATACGTGCTTGTTTACGTGGATGACTTGATTATTATAGGAAATTCTTCGGCTACTATTCGTTATTCAAGGATTATCTTGGCAATTGTTTTCATATGAAGGATCTTGGTACTCTAAAATAATTTTTCAGGTATCGAAGTTGCTCGAAATCCAAAAGGAATTAATCTATATCAACAGAAATATGCTTTGGATATTATATCAGAAACCGGTTGCTTGGTTTAAAACCTGTTGGTTATCCTATAGAGTAGAATCACCGTCTTAAGTTAGGCGAGGGCGTTGTTTTGGATGATCCTTTATCTTACCATCGTTTGGTGGATAGATTAATTTATTTGGCTTTCACACGCCCCAAATTATCTTATTCCATGCATATCCTCTCCCACTTCATGCAAACTCCAATACAAGAACACTGGAAAGTCGCACACGCCCCAAATTATCTTATTCCATGCATATCCTCTCCCACTTCATGCAAACTCCAATACAAGAACACTAGAAAGTCGTACTTCGAGTTGTTCGTTATCTTAAAACAACCCTGGACAAGATTTTTCTTCGATCTGATTCTACCTTGCAACTTTCTGTTTGGTGTGATTTTGATTGGCATGTTGTAAGCTAACTTATCGTTCTCTGACGGGTTGGTTTGTTCAACTTGGTTCTTATCCAATATCTTGGAAAACGAAAAAAACAACATATTGTTTCTAGATGCTCTGTCGATGCAGAATATCGGCCATGACTACGTGCGAACTAGTATGGCTTAAAGCTTTACTTCAAGATCTTGGATTCAGTCATTCACCACCGATTCATCTAGCTTGCAACATTAAGGCGACTCTACATATCACGGCTAAACCAGTATTTCATGAACTAACAAAACACATCGAGATTAATTGTCATTTTGTTCGTGATATGGTCCTCAATGGCACTGTTGCTACTAAACATGTTTCGATACACAATCAACTTGCTGATATTTTCACGAAAGCTTTTGGACACAAGGAATGTGATGCATTTTTTAGCAAGTTGACCGTTCTCGACTTATACGTACCAATTTAAAGGCCTATTAGAGAATATGTTATATTTTCTAGTACTATATTTGTTAAATCTTCCATATATTTAGTTTCCATATGTTTAGGTAAGTTATTGAATTGTATATTACAAATAGAATTTATAAGATGATTAATAACAAAATAAAAAGAAATTTCATTCTGAAATTGATTTTATTTTATGATATAATATTTGTAAATCTCAATAACAAAAATTATTGGAAAAATAAAATACTTCTATATTTTTTAATATTTCTTTTTTAACGCAAAACACATTGACAACCACACATTGATTGACTTGGAATATAGTTAATTGGACTTCTTTATTAGCATTGATAATTCAATCCAGAGTTTATACAATATGATTTTGCTATCAATTTGTATTTATTTTAGTTAAGACTCTAACGTTTTTTTAAATTCGATATTAATTGTGTTTTTTATATATTTGCACTAATTATATAATAAAAGCTTACTTAAAATTACATTGAGATAGATATAAACTTATGACAATTGGAGTTTGTTCAACAAAAGAGAACGCACCAAGGAAAGTATTTGGTCCTCTTTTTTCCACTATAAAGTATTTATTCTTCATCATAACATTTTTAGTAAGGAACTATTCGTATCAAAGCCAATTTGTTTACTACCAGATCCATAATTATTTTCCTTATATTTTTAACAACAAAATCTGGTATATGTATTTTAAAATATAATTTATGTGGATTTGGTATAATAAATTTTAAAAAAATCTTAAATTTCAGAAATAAAAAAAAGTCCTTTGTAACTCCTTTAAGGGTTTTAATTTAAACCAAAATATTAAGCAGGTGAAAAAAAGGATACTAAACGGTGATTAACGGCGCCGTTAACCAGTCGCGACAACAGACATTTGAACCAAACAGTTCTTAACTCTGATGAAACGTCGTCGTTTGGGACCTGATATAACCATGGTTCAATTAACTTTTAACACTAGTTTGTTTTCATCTACCCATATGATACAGGAGGGAGAGAGTACGCTGGTGACAGATTGACGAAGTTTGGATCTTTCCTCTCACTTTCTTATCTCTCTCTCTCTCTGCGCGTGTGTGTGCGCATTTTCTCTCTCTACCGTTTTTTTCTTCCCGTTAATCTTCCCGTGGAAAGATTCTCTCTCTGTAGAAGAGGCTGATGGATTTTCTTTTTGCATGAGTTTCCTTCTTTTAATGTTTTGTTTGCTCTTTTAGCTGTTTCTCCGAGATCTCCTAAAGGTTACTGGGTCTGGATTTGCTTTCCATTTCTGGGCATTAATCTTATTGGGCAAAAGTGGTTGGGAAAGAGCATTTTCAGATTCCGGGTCTCTAGAAATTTCTAATTTTTCGAAAAAAGGAAGTGCAGAAATCAGGGATTAGAAATCGGGTTCTGTTAACTCCTCCAGGAGTTCGACGTTTCTCCATCTGGGTTCTTTTAATTCTATATTTCCCTTGTGGGTATATTGAACAATGGTAGTGAAGATGATGAAGTGGCGGCCATGGCCGCCGCTGGTGACGAGGAAGTACGAAGTGAGATTGGTGGTGCGGAGGCTCGAGGGTTGGGATCTGGTGCGGGAGGGTGTATCTGAGAAGGAGGAGAGATTGACGGTGGAAATTCGCTGGAAAGGTCCTAAGGGGACTTTGGGATCGCTCCGAAGGACGGTGAAGAGGAACTTCACTAGAGAAGCCGAGATTTTGGGTGAGAGCGACGTCGTTTCATGGGAAGATGAAGAGTTCCAGAACCTCTGCTCTCTCACTTCTTACAAGGACAGTGTGTTTTATCCGTGGGAGATCTCCTTTTATGTCTTCTCCAATGTAAGTGTTGTGTGTTTGGTTCATCAGTTCTAAAGATTTGAACTTGAGATTCGTTGTTGCATCAATGATACAACTGAAATTCATAGGTTTTTAGTTTCTGGATTTTGTAGATTGAAGTTGGAAATTTTTTATAGGTGTATAAGTTAAATATAGATGATCAGCTTTTACTGTGAGCTCGTGGATTCTTGTTTCTTTATTTTTAATTTATGAATATAACTCCAAAGCCACTGAAATTTAGCTGGATGATGAAGACAAGAAACTTCCCATTGATGATTGAAATACAGGTTGGGTACCAATAAATAATAGGGGCAAAAAAACATAGGTATGTTTATAGACAAAATTTGTCTCCTTAGGTAGTATTTCTCTATCGACTGTTGTCTTGTGGATAGTTGGTGCTTGAATCCAATTCACTCTGGTCTTGTTCTTTTACATACCAATGAAACCATCTGCTAGACTGTGCTGTCTCACTCTGGATTTTGGTGGTGGTTGGAGATTACGGGATCATAATGATATATTTAATCATTTGGTGTGTTTTTTTTTTTATGTTCTTACTCATAAGTGGACATGAATTCAGGGCATGAAACAGGGACAAAAGAACAAGGTCCCTGTTGTTGGTACATCAACATTGAACCTTGCTGAGTATGCACCTTTGGTTGATCAAAGAGAGTTCGAATTAAGCCTTCCTCTCACTCTCCCTGCTGCTGCTTCTGAGACACACCCATTGCTCTGTGTATGTATCTTTTGCGGAAATTAGTCATTACTTCTCACCTTTTACTGCTTCAATATTTTTTTCGTGACCTCAGAATTCCGTGCCCTACAGGTATCCTTGAGCTTGCTCGAGCTGAGAACCACTTCAGAAACCTCAGACTCAGCGCAAAGTGTGGTTGTGCCTGCCTCATCTCCACTGCCACAACCACAACCACAACCACCATCACAGCCACAGTCACAGCCACAGCCTACTGAAACTGTGGCAATTGAGAAGGATGATATCTCTGCAATTAAGGCCGGTCTCAGGAAAGTGAAGATTTTTACCGAGTATGTATCAACAAGGAGGGCCAAGAAGGCTTGCCGAGAAGAGGAAGACGGTGAAGGCAGATGCTCAACGAGGAACGATGATCTTGAGAACAACTTCTCGTTTGATTCAGAGTCACTCAATGACTTTGAGGGGGTAGATTTCGAGGAGGAGAAAGAGGATGTGAGTGTTAGGAAGTCTTTCAGTTATGGGCCTTTGGCTTATGCGAATGGTGTTGGAGGATTGTCGTACTGTGGTACAAAGTTTAGCGGTGAAGACGAGGATTGGATATATTATAGCCACCGGAAATCTGATGAAGGCTGCTCGGACATTGATGACTCCTATGCTTTGTTATATGAGACATCACTTCCAAGACGTAGCATATTGCCATGGAGAAAACGGAAATTGAGTTTTAGGTCCCCAAAGCCGAAAGGAGAGCCTTTGTTGAAGAAGGATAATGGAGAAGAAGGTGGAGATGACATTGATTATGATCGTCGACAGCTGAGTTCCGATGAAGCTCATCCTCCCGAGGTATGAACAATGCTTTACGGATTTGTTGTAAGATCATACTGAATATGGTTGTGTGGTTGCATTGACCCATCATTAGTTCTTATCATTTCCGTATTTCTAATTCTGACCATGATAAGTGTGATGTATTATTGCAGAGGAGCAAAACAGAAGAAGATTCATCTGCTAATAGTTCCTCTTTCTCTGACTTTGGAGATGACAACTTTGCCATTGGAAGTTGGGAGCAGAAAGAAGTGATAAGTCGTGACGGGAATATGAAGCTTCAAGCTCAGGTCTTTCTTGCTTCCATTGATCAGAGAAGCGAGCGAGCAGCCGGGGAAAGTGCTTGCACTGCCCTTGTAGCTGTAATTGCTGACTGGTTTCAGAACAACCGGAATCTCATGCCTATCAAGTCGCAGTTTGACAGTTTGATCAGAGAAGGCTCATCGGAGTGGAGAAGCCTCTGCGAGAATGAAACATATAGAGAGAGATTCCCTGACAAACATTTTGATCTCGAGACCGTCCTCCAAGCCAAGATACGTCCTCTGACAGTTATACCCGAGAAATCATTTATCGGGTTCTTCCACCCAGATGGGATGAACGAGGGAAGATTTGACTTTTTGGAAGGCGCCATGTCCTTTGATAACATTTGGGATGAGATTTGTGGTGCTGCTGAAGAGGAAGCCTCAAAGAATGGTGTAGATGAGCCTCATGTTTACATCGTGAGCTGGAACGATCATTTCTTTGTTCTCAAAGTTGAAAGGGAGGCTTACTATATAATTGACACCCTCGGAGAAAGACTCTACGAAGGTTGCAACCAAGCATACATTTTGAAGTTCGAAGATAACACCGTAATCCACAGGCTGCCTAATAATGGCAAGGATGAGAAACCATCCAATGATGTGCAACCGTCTGAAGAAGGGACGGAACCCAAACAATCAGTCGCTAACGGTGAAGACTCTGATGAATCAGTGAAACGTGTAGAGACGGAGCAAATTGTATGCCGAGGGAAAG
>CM071871.1:33769331-33801590 GCA_036759665.1 Gynandropsis gynandra | reverse complement strand
GAAAGAGTCCTGCAAGGCGTACATCAAAAACTTCTTGGCTGCGATACCAATACGTGAACTTCAGGAGGATATCAAGAAAGGGTTAACCTTGACAACGCCTCTCCACCATCGACTACAAATAGAGTTTCATTATACTCAGATGATCGAGCACCAATCCGAGGTTTGTACTTGTGTCATTGAGCAACAACCTGACGTAGTTACTTCCACGAACACTATGATGTCTGCTGAAGTTGCAATGTAAATTATTGCAGCTACTGCGAAGTAGTTGAGCTTAACCTTGTTGAGTTATGTAGTTTTATGGATATGGTTACACGCTGTCTCAGTTGTGATCCTTTGTTGTCTAATCAGTGCCAGTGTTCTTGAATTCAAGAACTGTGTGTAATAGATCCTTAAAACAAGCCAACACAAAATCTCATTTCCCAGATGCATGTCTTTGTTCCGACAATAACACAGTTCAGACAAACTACAACACATCATTCTTCAGTTTATTCAACAAACCACAGCATCGAAAAGCCACTCCAGCTTCAGAAATTCTAAGTGACATGATGATGAATCATTGTGACAATTGATCCCATACTTTGAAGATAAGCCAGCCTTCAATGGCTGCAGCCTCCAGATGCTCGTTAGAACCCATCTCGTCCCACTTGGACTGAATTGAGTCCAAGCGGCTCATGTCATACCATAGAATGCGCTGTGCCAAGTCTCTGGTTCCGAGGAATTCAAGCACGGGAGTTCCACGGGCTTTAGCAGCGAATGCCCCCAAATCTATGGCGTTCCGTATCACAATACCATGAGTCTCTTTAAGCAAGGTGAGGTCTTCCTCAATCTTCACCCCTACAAATGTGACGAACTTGGAAGTGAAGAAACGGTACAGATCCTTCAGGTTGTCTTGAAACGGGTTTGGTAGTTTGAGTAAGAGACATAGCTTTCTCGTACTGAGCTTCACCGAGGATAGACGCCATTTAGTCTTCTTGTTGTCTGTGTCAAGATATTCGACATCCCAATATAGCTCGAAGATGACAGCTCGTTTTCCATACTGGATCGAGTCTTCTCGTACACTAGAAAGGTAAGGAGAGATATCTGTTGATGATTCAACGTTAATGGCCTTCGTTTGCACGTACGAGCCATCGCTCATCCGAAACTTTGGCCCGTCAAAGGAGGCCATGATGTTTGTTCGAAAGCTGAGAAACACAGAGTAAAAAGTTCATAACAAGATGCAAAACAGTAGAAGGTACATGACATATAATAGGATTTTTCACCAAACTTAAACAGGAGAAGCTAAATTCATCAAAATAAAGCAACTGGTCATTCTAAGAGACTCAAATCTTGAACCACGCCAACACAGTGATGCATTGATCTCCCTCTTTCAAGCGACCTCTACGAGTCAATATTTGGGTAGAGATTAACGAAGCATTGCAGATCGTTAAGAACTAAAATATGGTCAGAGAGGGCTTTTCAGAGTTTGCTCAAGCAACAATACTGACAGTTTTCTGGTTATGCTTAGCATCCATTTCATCAAGAAAACTGCCCAGAGACAGACACTTTTCAACACAATCAATCAAAGATCAGTTCTTTCAAAAAAATCCAGAGAAGAGATTATTAACCCATTCAACGTGGTCTGTTCATTCGACAAACATAAAGACAAGGAGAGATTGATTTGGAGTTTCTGTAAGAATGAAGTAGAACAAATCTCCCCAACATTCATATGGTTATCGGAGTATAAAACGAGATCACAGGCCTATCGAGTAGATGACGATGGACTAAGAATTGAAGGAAATAAATTGGAGACATCAGAAGTAATTTAATATAGAAGACAAGGTTAAAGAAGAAGAAGCCGAAACCTGAAATCGCAGATGCGGGGAGAGGCTGAGAGAGTAGAGAGAAAGACGGAGACAAGAATTTGTGTTGTGTTGTGTTTTGGAAAGAGATATTTGGAGCGAGATTAAATTAAGACCCTTTCATACGATCAGAACACGACATTGTATAGAAAAAAATAAAAATCGAGGAGATTCCTTTGTCTGAGTGAGTGGGAAATTTCTCTTTTTGTATTATAACAAAATAAAAGAAATTGGCTAGTGGCCATTTTATTAATAGTTCCGTTGAATTTCAAATTATATATATATATATATATATATAAACAAATAGCACTTTGTTTTCATTCATAACAAATGTGAGTTCTTTTTTGCTTAAGTGGTGAGGAGATTTTAATATATTTTTATTTAAAGTTGAATTTTCATATAAACATACTAATTAAATATAACTTATTTCTAAAATTATTGAAATATAAAACTAAACATTTAATTTAATATATGTAAAACGAAAGTTAAATTCCAAAATTTGCAATATAAAATTATCTAAATCAATATATATATATATATATATGTACCATTTGCATGGACAAATCAAAATTTGACCCACCATAAATAAACTCTACTCAAATTTTAAATCAAAGTAAAAAAAAAGGATTTGTTAGGATTTCAAATTTATGGAAATAGATTTTTGGTAAAATATCAGAGAAAAAACTAAAAATTCAAAGGAAAAAAGAAAAAAACATATTAAGCAACAACATTGTTTCGTACACAATAGAACACTATTTCCCCTCGACTCCAAAAGTAACAGTATTCGTCGGTGAAACCTTCCAGCAACACTCACTCTGTCTCAACAGAGCAAAACAATTAGTTTGACTCTTTGGGAGAATAGTATCCTCTCAGCCGAAGTAAACAGATACAAGAAGGATATCAGCGTCATTATCATTCTCAGCCGAAGTAAACAGATACGAGGGGGATATCGACGTCATTATCATTCTCAGCCGAAGTAAACAGACACGAGAGGGATATCGACGTCATTATCATTCTCATCCTCACACGCCACAACAACGTCTAAATGTTGACGGTAAGGAGGCAAATCGACTTTAGCGATGTCCCGAGCGAGTTCCACAATTTTCTTATCCATCCTATCCTTGTGCCTTGGGAACATACTGTTGAAGAGCAGAGAGCTTCCACACGATATGCTGTACGCGTTTAGCCCTTTGTCCTGCAGCCACTTGAGAAGTTCCCGAAGAGTCGGGTTGCCTCTCACCACCCAACGGTCCCAAACGGTCCAGCTCTGATCTTGGTGCTTGATCACTTTGGGCGGAACTGGCTCGGCTATGGAGAAGAGAGGGAGGGCAAGGTTGGCGAATGTGTTTCTGTAGTCTTCCACTTTGTGTGATCCATCCAAAACCTTGTAGAGCTCCAAGCAAACGAGACCTGTCGCCATTGCGGTTGAGGTCGCGATCGCGGGTATGATCCTTCCTGCGATAAATTTGGCTTTCAGCTTGTCCACCTCGGGGATGCTGTAGTTCCTCGCTCTCATGTTCGCTAGCCCTGCTATCATGTCCATGTGGTAGTTTGTATCGTCATCCTAATCAGCGTCAACGTTCAAATCCCACAGGTTAAGAAACTTAGTTCGTTAGAGGGATTCACTTTACAAGAAGGAAACGGTTGATGACTCACCTTTTCAAACTGAATTGGTTTCATCCTGAACTCCAGAGACAAGCTCTGCCTGCACCGCTCAAGCTTTGCAATGAGTTCATCGATTACTGCTGCATCGTCTACCGAAGCTGTAGATAATGTAGTGGCCTTCTCATCCGTCACGATCTTTGCATCATTCTTCGGCTGAAAATCAGGTACAATCACATTGTCCACAGCCTCGGCTAGTTCCTTTGGGTTCTTGACCCAGTCAGGAGTCGGAATTCCAAATGCCTCAGCGCGTAAAATAGCAGCTGCCATGACAAAGTTAAGATGGCTGGTGTCAGAAGTGGAGAACTGTAGTGGGCGCGGGAACCTCTTTGGGGCAGACCAGAAGGGAGCCCCCGTACTAGTTGCCGCATCTTCAGGAAATGTGTAGATAAGCTGCTTCACACGATTGGCGAAGTAATCCTCGAACCTGTTAATCAGAGAAACAAGTTAGAGAAGGAACTCGATAATAACTACTCAATTAAAGGCTATGAAGGCTATTTCGGGATTTTTCTGGCAAAAAAGATGGGACATCTTCATGAAGTGTTCAGAGAAACAACAAATGAATACCTCAGACGAGCCCAGGTTAAGCAGTCTTGGAAGGAATCACACTTCTCTTTCTCAAGACACTCGAGTACACGTCCCAATGTATCCCTCGCTTGAGCATCACCAGCACTCCTCATGGAATTTGTGTATTCAACTGGATTAGAGAGGTATGCATTAACCTCGGCAGGAGTTTTCTCGAGTAAACCCTCAAACTCGGAGCGAGCCCATGTTAAACAATGGTCAATGTTGTGGGGGAATGAGTGCACCGTGCACATAGGGGCCTGTTTCTCAGGAGGGTCTCTTGATGCGCCATAGTTTTCAGTTAGATGCGGGATAACCATCTGCGTGTTGCACTTAGCTCCTAGGGTTCCCGATTCGAGTAGGGTTTTTTGGAAATACACACACCTTGAATCAACATAAAGCCTTGCATTGACATTATCAAGGGCATTAACGACAACTGTCAAATTCTCCCAGAAGGCATCATCAAAGACATTCTCGGTCTCTGGACCAACACGATTTTGCAGAGCCTCAATGTTGAGACGAGGGTTGATAGAAACTGCTGCTGTTGCTGCAACTGTGGATTTAGCCTGTCCGATGTTCCAATCGCGGAAGAGAAATTGACGACTGAGGTTGCTCTTCTCAATTACATCATCATCCGTGACAGTGAGTTTCCCTTGACTGCCACATGAAACACCCATCAAAGCCAAGTTTTTTAAGAACTCGCATCCAAGAGCGCCAGCTCCTATGACAAAAACTTTAGCATCCTCGAGTTTCTTTTGGATCGTGGACCCAAATACAGAGATCTGGGCATCATAACGGGTATTCTGGGGTCTAAATTCAGTTGCATCCAGGGGTGCTGTAGGGAGTGACTCTACTGAATCAAAGTAAAAGAACTGCAAAAAAATAAAAAAGCAATTAAATATGAAGAAAACAAGCAGAAATAATATACAGTTGAATTAGCAACATAAACTTGAATGCAGGTAAAGGCTTCAAATTGTTCAGCAAGCGGCAATTATACATGTGATAACTTAACAAACGTGCCTCTCAAATCCTCAAAGGAAATGGGTTTACCTGGAAGAGTGGATGAAATTTCCCAGAGCAGGCTTTCACAACCTCTTGCCCAACAATGCCACCAAACATTGCAGCCATAGGGTTCAGGACAGCCCTAGCTCCAAAGGCAAAGTGTCTTAACAGTTTCGGGTTGACATCTTCCAACCTAGCATCACCCAGACTCTCATTAATGTCAGTTGCCAGTGCTATAAGTTTCTGAGCATCCTCTTCTGAACCGGCAACTGGAAACCGGCCTAATTCAGAAGAAAACTTATCGAGTGCCTGGAATGCTAAGTGCAGAAGTGGTGGCCTATCAAACTTCGAGAAATCACTTAAAAGAAAATCGCCTGGATCTTTCAATGCTTGTCTAAGTGGTTTAAAATGCAGCACCTTCGGTTGTTTCACCTGAGTGACAATACCACCCTTTACATATACCCCGTAGCTAGTTGTGTCTTCTTCAATGGTAAATGAGTATGGCTTCACATTTTTAACCTTTCTTGGTTTCCCATCATTCAGTTCTGTCATTCCATCAACCTCAGAGAAAACTACGAGATCACCATCCTGAAACTCAACCCTCTCATCATCAACACATGAAATGAAAGCAGGGTTTTCATTGCTGATAGATGCAATGATTCCCGTGTGGGGTTCCTCTCCATCAACATCGAGAACAGTAAACTCAGGTCCAAAGTCACAAAACACAGAACCAAAAAGGCCCCTCACATCAGCCTTGATGAAGGCAATAGGTGGCTGATGACTGTGACAGTAGTCATCAAATTCAATTGCTTTCTCAAAACTGATATCTGTGAATACAACAGCCTGCAATGAAAAGAAAAAGAAAAATGGAGCAGGTCACATTTGAGAAAATGCATCCAGCCTAGCATCCTATATACTGAGAAACTCCAACAGATAAACCAAAGCAGCACCATAAGGAGAGCGGAACTATTAATCTGAGTCAGGTTGGGCTCAGTGATAAAGTTTAACTCACTTGGACGACCCACTAGATATCTAACATCAGCCAATTTTTTCGGTAAACAAGGTATTTCACGACAAAATTTGATCTGTAGAGTACACAACTTGATGTGGCTAGAAAATTTGATAAATAAAATAATAAATGGAATGGTTTTTAAACCTGGAAACATGAAAGCTGCTCTTTCGTTAACTTTGCAGTCAAAGTTGAGACAGCCACAGCATTGTTGAGTTCTTGCAACTTCTGAACAGAAGCAAGTGCCCTGTTCTTACCAACATCATCCTCGGAGAAAACAAAGTTACTAGACAAGTCCCATAGCTCCACTACACCTTCATCATGAAGGGTCACCGACTTCACACCAGCGAGAATGATATTCTTGGCTAAAACATTGAGAAAAAAACAAACTAAGAAAGAGGAAACCAAGGACGAGAGAGAAAAAGTCCCTCGTAGTGGCAAAAAGTGCAGAGAAAGATATAAAAAAATCAAGCAGCGCAACCAAAATATACATTAAGAAATCCATGTTGATGCAAAACTATAAAACTTCCATAACCAAACATTCAACACAAGTTCGAACGAGCTCGAAACCAACACAACAAGCAAACAAAGAAGTAACATGCAGAAACAAGAGGAAAACACGAAACAAGCTAAAATCAAGGAAATGAACACACAAGAAACGAGAAACCAAAAAAAAAGAAGAAAAACATTACCAATCTCCACACCAAGTCCCTGCAATCCCGAGATCAGTACGTTGGAGGCGAAAAGCCGCCTCATCGTCTCACGCCCATAAACGGCAAGCTGCCTACTGTGAAGATCCTCATCGATCTCCTGATGGTTCGAGCTACCAAACGCCATGTTCAACCGCGTCTCCCCAACGCTACCGCCACTAACGTCGCTGTTGTTCAGGCCTACGCCACCGCCACTCTTACAGGCGTGAACCGCGGATTCATCGGCGTGATCAATCCGTCGCTTCTTCTTCGGTGAAGAAGAAGCAGAAGCGAGACCGTTGCCGACGTCGCTGTTCTCCTTTACAACCAACGGTTCCATACAGTAACTGAAGAGAATATGTTCAAACAGGAGAAACTCGAATGAAAAAAGAAAAATCCGATGGAAAAACCCTAAACCTAAACCTAAACCTAAACCATAGAAATGAAACTTCGGAAGCCATGGAAGGCCGAACACATACCTTTGAGGACACCGATGAAGAGAAGAAATGGAGAACGTAGCTCGAGAGAGGGAGGGAGGGAGAGAGAGAAGCTTAGTCTGAGCAGAAGCGGCGGAGAGGGAGTGAGGGAAGGGAAAATATGTGTGGTAAAGTTGTATAAAAAAAATGTTTCTGATACATAAATAAAACTCTCCGTTTCAATGGTTTCTGTAAAAATGTTAATGGAGATGGTAAGAGGAAGAAGTTGTGGATGAATAAAACGTAACGTTGGGCCGAACCATACCCATTTGAATCACAATATTGTAATTCTTCGATTCACAATAATTTAAATTAAATCATAAAATAGTCTGTTTTCTATTTAGCAAGATATTTACATTACCTGAATTTACGTTAAGACAAAATTTAATAAGGTATAAAATTTTTACTTTATGACTGAAAGTTTTGAATGTTTATTTGTACCGGTTTGAATAATATCTTCGTTGGTATTTTATGGAATGGAAACTTAAAAAATTGGGATGTTCATATTGATTTTAAAGGTTGGAACTCAATATTTAAGAAAACACAGATGAATAAAAATCTTAGACTTTCCTAGAGATATTTTGTAAAATAAATTTTATTGTAAAAAGAAAACAGTTGCATGTGGTTATAAATTCGGTGAACTATATAAATTGGTGAAGAGAAAACTAATAAAAGAGGTAAAATGTCGGAACAATATATAATGTATTACAATATTAAAAAAACATGAAAAAGGTAAAAAAATAATATTATTATTTTAGTCCAATTTAAATTTCAATTTTAGATTTGTTCAATTAATATCTCGAAATTTATCGTTCATCTATTCTTATTTGAATTACTTAATTTTAATTAAAACTTCATCTATTACTAAAAATCAAAAAAATTAGGGTAAAACTCCTATTCCTACCCAAAGTTTGGGTACTTTGTCTATTTTCCCCTCATGTATCGCACTCATCCTATTCCCCCTTATGTATCACCCCTAATCCTATTTCCCCCTCAAGTTTTCTAATTAATCCTATTCCCCCAATCCGTTTAAAATTGTGTTAATTTTGACCCAAACCCTAAACACCCTAATTTTGACCCAATTTCATACCCAATTTTGACCCGACCCGACCCGACCAAAATTAAAATTAAATTAAATCCGGTTTACCCAATTAATAACCCGGTCCGGTTTAATATAATTTTGACCGGTTTACTCAATTTTGACCCAACCCAATTTATGATAAGTTTGACCCGGTTTACTGAAATTTTGACCCGGTTTTGTTGAAATTGATCCGGTTTTGTTGAAATTGATCCGGATTTTTCACGGTTTTGTTGAAATTGACCCGGTTTTTTTCCATTTTTGTTGGAATTTTTATCCGATTTGCTGAAATTGATCCAGTTTTGACCCGATTTTGTAGAAATTGACCCGGTTTTATTGAAATTGATCCGGTTTTTCCCGTTTTTGTTGAAATTGACCCGGTTTTTTTCCCGGTTTTGCTGAAATTTTTATCCGATTTGCTGAAATTGATCCGGTTTTGACCCGATTTTGTTGAAATTGACCCGGTTTTCCCGATTTTGCTAGGTTGAAATTAACCCGGTTTTGTCCCGATTTTGCTGACAATTTTAACTTATTCGATTTTAATTTAAATTTCATCCAAAATTATCTATTATAAAAAAACTCATTGTAAAATGTACAAACAATATAAAAAAAGTACTAACGTATTAAACAAGAAAAGAACATAAACAAATATCTTCAAATTGAGTTTCACAACACCATTATGATTCTGCAAAAAGATGTTAAAAACATGTTAGAAAAAAATAAAAACAATATAACGCATGATCGGTCAAATACACGTTACCTAAACGTATGGGGAAAACGAAGATGTATTTTGAGTTGTCAGCAAAATCGGGACAAAACCGGGTTAATTTCAACAAAATCGGGTCAAAACCAGATCAATTTCAGCAAATCGGATAAAAATTCCACAAAAACCGGGAAAAACCGAGTTAATTTTAACAAAATCGGGTCAAAACCGGATCAATTTCAGCAAATTGGATAAAAATTTCAGCAAAACCGGGAAACAACCGGGTCAATTTCAACAAAATCGGGCCAAAACCGGATTAATTTCAGCAAATCGGATAAAAATTTCAGTAAAACCGGGAAAAAACCGGGTCAATTTCAACAAAAACGGGAAAAAACCGGATCAATTTCAACAAACCGGGCCAATCGGGTCAATTTCAACAAAACCGTGAAAAAACCGGATCAATTTCAACAAAACCGGATCAATTTCAACAAAACCGGTCAAAATTTCAGTAAACCGGGTCAAACTTATCATAAATTGGGTTGGGTCAAAATTTATAAACCGGTCAAAATTATATTAAACCGGACCGGGTTAATAATTGGGTAAACCGGATTTAATTTAATTTTAATTTTGGTCGGGTCGGATCAAAATTGGGTATGAAATTGGGTCAAAATTAGGGTGTTTAGGGTTTGGGTCAAAATTAACAGAATTTTAAACGGTGTGGGGGAATAGGATTAATTAGAGAATTTGAGGGGGAAATAGGATTAGGAGTGATACATGAGGGGGGAATAGGATGAATACGATACATGAGGGGGAAATAGGCAAAGTACCCAAACTTTGGGTGGGAATAGGAGTTTTATCCAAAAAATTATTATACACTATTATAATCGTAAAAGCTTAATTTTAATGAAAAATGACGATGTATGACCACAAAATATAATATTTTTAATTTCAAATAATTCATGATAAAAATTTAAATAGAAAACTTATTTTTTGTTGTTTTTGTTTCGGTCTATAAATTGTTTAAAACAAAATTTTTACTGTAAAATTCATAAGTTCTAAACAAAAATTTGATACATAATTTTAATATATAATATTTAACAAGTACTGAATTTGATACATATTTTTTAAATGTAAATATTAAATTTAATACATTTTTTAAACATAAATGTCAACCATTTTAATAGAAATTTATGTTTAGAATATATATTAAATTTATGTTTTAAAATTATGTTAAATTATATATTTACATTTAAAAATTATGTATTAAATTTACATATTTATTAATTGTGAACATATTACAAAAGAGAGAAGATGACTTGAAGATGGATATGGATTCATCAGAGCTCAATGGAGAAACTTCTTGCAGAATTATGAAAAGGAAGAAAACAGAGTTTCAAAGCAGCATGGGTGCACAAGAAACTTCAACAATTCGAGGAACAAAGAATGGCTATTCAGGAGGAGCTTCTTCTCACTCTTCTGTACTATCACATGACGAAAGAGCCCCTGAACAAACTGGGGTGATTTTCATGGATTCTGTTATCAGTACTTCAAACAGATTTGTTGTGCTGACATGAGGGCTAACAGTATTCTTTACCTTTCTACCCTTAGATTCCCCTTGTAAATATGACGTATTGGATATATTGTAATGCATTCAGAAAATGAAATACAAAACGAGATTCTAAGTAATTCAATTCTTGCTTTTCAATCTTCTGGTTTTTTCATTTCTGTTTTCCAGTTTTTACAGAGTGTTTACATGGTATCAGAGCTTCTGATCCAGTAATTCAATGGACAGTGAGGAATTTCCTTTTCCTGTTCATGTAAATATCTCAAACTTTGTGTCACTCAAACTATCAGATACAAATTACCTAAAATGTAAGTCTCAAATAGAATCACTCCTCAAAAGCCAATTGCTAATAGGCTTTGTTGATGGATCCATTCTCAAACCAATTGAGACTGTGATTTCTCAGCAAAATGAGGTTCAAATTTCAGTTCCAAATCCTCAATACAAGGCATGGTATAAGACTGATCAGTTGGTGAGATCATGGATATGTGGTACATTAACTGAGGCTGTATTTGGACTGGTTATAGGCGTAGAAACTTCACGTGAGGTATGGATTGCTCTTGCTCAAAATTTCAATGTTATGTCAGTATCTCGTGAGTATGATTTGATGGCTTCATTACAAAATCTTATAAAAGATGATAAGACTGTTGCTGAATATCTTATGGAATTTAAATCAGTCTGTGATCATTTAAGCTCAATTGGAAAACCAGTGTCCGAGTTAATGAAGATCTTTAGACTGCTGCAAGGTTTGGGAAAAGAGTTTGAAGCTTTCAGTACTGTAATTCACACTAATATGCATAAACCACCATATCCAACTTTTAATGAAGTGGTGTCTCAGCTTACCAGTCTGTCATTGAATGCTAAATATCAGAAACCAGTTACAATTAATCCACACATGGCCTTTACAACTCAATCTGCTGGAACTAGAGAATATGGTTATCAGGGAGCTAGAAACAATAACAACAGGTTTAATGGAAACAATAGAGGTAGAGGTGGATATACCCCTAGAGGCAGAGGTTTTCCTCAACAAAATTATTCACAGAATACTCAGAGAAACTATCAGACAAATGAAAGAAATGTACCCAGGTATGTGTGTCAAATATGTGGAAAAACAGGACACAATGGCTTAAGGTGTTGGCATCGATTTGATAATTCATTTCAAGCCTCTGAAGTACCACAAGCACTCACAGCAATGGATAAGTCTGGGAGAGACTGGTTTCCAGACTCAGGTGCTTCCTCACATATGAAAAATTCAGCTAACAATCTGAGTAACGTTCAGCAATACAATGGCAGTGATTCAGTGATGATAGGAGATGGAGCTTTTCTTCCAATTACAAATGTTGGATCAACCTCAATTGACACATTTTCAGGTAAACTGTTTTTAAAAGATGTCTTAGTTGTTCCTTCTCTTGAAAAACAATTGTTATCCGTTGCTCAGCTCACATCAAACTATCCATGCTTCTTTATATTTTATAATGGAGTTGTTATAAAGGATTTGGTAACACAGAGAGTAATGGCTCAAGGAAGGAAGCATGAAGGTATATATATGCTGGATAATACATCTGTTAGAGACGTTTTTCATCAGTGTTCCTACTCAATCAGACATAAAGCAGCTTCTGAAGATACATGGCATCAACGCTTGGGACATCCCCAATCTCAAGTAATTCAAAATCTCAGTTCAAGAAATGCTATTAGTATAACTAAGAAGGGTTCTCAGTTGTGTTCTCCTTGCCAACTGGGAAAATATTCTAAACTACCATTTTTTCAGTCAGTTTCAAGAGTAGATAAACCACTAGAATGTATACATTGTGATCTTTGGGGACCTTCTCCAATCACATCCAATCAATCATTCCGTTATTATGTGGTTTTTGTTGATCAATTTTCAAGATACATTTGGTTCTATCCTTTGCAAAAGAAGTCTGATTTTTATTCCACTTTCTTGATGTTTCAAAGATTAGTTGAAAATCAGCTTAAACAAAAGATTACAGTATTTCAGTGTGATTGAAGAGGAGAATTTACAAACAAAAGATTTCTGGAATATCTTGCTTCATGTGGTATAAAATTGCAAATGTCATGCCCTTATACACCCCAACAGAATGGGTTGGCAGAAAGAAAACATAGACATCTAGTTGAGCTTGGTCTTACAATGATATTTCAGTCAAAAGTTCCACTGATTTATTGAGTTGAAGCATTCTTTACAGCAAATTTTTTGATTAATCTTCTCCGTATATCTGTGCTTCCTGATAATGCATCTCCATTTGCAGTCTTGAATGAATATGAACCAGAATACTCAGCATTACGTGTGTTTGGTTGCTCCTGCTTTCCTAATTTAAGACCTTATGCAAGTCATAAACTGGAACCAAGGTCACTGCAGTGTGTCTTTCTTGGATACAATGCCAAATATAAAGGTTATAGGTGTTTATATCCACCTACTGGGAAGGTGTATATAACCAGACATGCAGTTTTTGATGAGCTGAACTTTCCATTTCAGAATGTATTTTCCGGGTTATGTCCTAATTATTCTACAAATCTGTTAAAATCATGGCAGCTAGGATCTGGTAATGCTACTCTTATCAAAAAATCACAGGAAAACAGTGGGTCTGCAGCATATCAGTCACCACCATAGATTACAGAAGCTCAGGAAGGATTGAATTCACAGTCTGTTTCAACCATACCAACAACAACAGAGATTTTTCCAAATTCAGAAGCAGACACAGTCTTATTTTCACCAGTTTCCACACATTCTATGATTACAAGAGGTAGAGCTGGAATCTTCAAACCTAATCCCAGGTATGTTCTCACTGCTTCTACTACAGATATACCATCTGAACCAAGATCAATAACATCTGCACTAAAAGATCAAGGATGGTGTTCAGCAATGGATGCAGAGATTGAGGCTTTACAGAAAAATAACACTTGGATATTGGTGCCTTTCTCTCAACATATGAATGTCCTGGGATGTAAGTGGGTTTATAAGACAAAATTGAAGGCTGATGGATCATTGGAAAGGCTTAAAGCCAGGTTAGTAGCCAAGGGATTTCATCAGGCTGAAGGAGTTGATTACATGGAGACATACAGTCCAGTAGTAAAGAAAGCTACCATCAGGATAGTTTTATCTGTTGCTATTACAAACAACTGGAAAATCTGTCAGTTGGATGTTAGTAATGCGTTTCTGCATGGTGAGTTGAAAGAATTGGTATATATGCAACAACCTCCTGGGTATGTAAACAAAGAATGTCCAGATCATGTATGTCTCTTGAAGAAAGCCATTTATGGATTGAAGCAGGCTCCTCGTGCCTGGTTAAAAAAATTCAGTTCTTATCTTCTAGAATTTGGTTTCACTTGCAGCAGCTCAGATCCCTTACTATTTGTTTATAAAAATGGTGCTGACATTCTTATTCTTCTTTTGTACGTGGATGATATCATTCTGACAGGGAATTCATCTTGTCTGATACAAGAGCTAATTGATGCACTCAGTTCTAACTTTTCCATGAAGAATCTTGGAGAATTACATTATTTTTTGGGTGTTCAAGCAGTATTTCATTCAAATGGATTGTTTCTTAATCAATCACAGTATGCTCAAGATCTTTTAATAAGGACAAATATGCAGGATTGTAAGCCTATTTCAACGCCTTTACCATTACATCACCATTATTCTGAAGCAGACTTGCTGGAATATTCTGATCCAACTGAGTTCAGAAGCTTAGTTGGTACGTTACAATATATAACTCTTACGAGACCTGATTTGAGTTATGCAGTAAACTTCTTATGTCAGAAGATGAATACTCCATCTTGTGGTGATTTCAAGTTTCTAAAGAGAGTTCTAAGATATCTGAAAGGGTCTATGCATTGTGGATTGTTTCTGCATTCCAACAGCAAGATGAATCTTCATTCATACAGCGATAGTGATTGGGGAGGATGTAAAGAGACACGCATGTCAACCACTGGTTTTTGTACCTTTCTGGGTTGTAATCTGATTTCGTGGTCGGCAAAAAGACAACCCACTGTGTCTCGTTCATCGACAGAAGCAGAGTATAGGGCTATGGCTAGCCTTGCAGCAGAGTTAACCTGGATTTCGTTTATTCTCAGAGACCTTGGTATTGTTCAGTCATCTCCAGCACTGATACACTGTGACAATTTGTCAGCAGTTTATCTATCTACAAATCCAGTCTTTCATAATCGAAGTAAGCATATAGAGATGGATTATCGTTTTATCAGAGAAAAGGTGGCACTTGGATTGATTATTACAAAACATGTTTCTTCTGAAGCTCAATTAGTTGACATCTTTACCAAATCTCTCCCAAAACAGAGGTTTCTTGATTTATGTCGCAAACTTGGTCTTGGTTGTTTACCCATTCCAAGTTTGAGGGGGAATGTGAACATATTACAGAAAGGAGAAGATGACTTGAAGATGGATATGGATTCATCAGAGCTCAATGGAAGTGAAGATTGCAGAATTATGAAAAGGAAGAAAACAAAGTTTCAAAGCAGCATGGGTGGACAAGGAACTTCAACAATTCGAGGAACAAGGAATGACTATTCAGGAGGAGCTTCTTCTCACTCTTCTGTACTATCACATGATGAAAGAGCCCCTGAACAAACTGGGGTGATTGCCATGGATTCTGTTATCAGTACTTCAAACAGATTTGTTGTGTTGGCATGAGGGCTAACAATATTCTTTACCTTTCTACCCTTAGATTCCCGTTATAAATATGATGTATTGGATATATTGTAATGCATTCAGAAAATGAAATACAAAACGAGATTCTAAGTAATTCAATTCTTGCTTTTCAATCTTCTAGTTTTTTCATTTCCGTTTTTCCAGTTTTTACAGAGTGTTTACATTAATAATTTTAGTATTGATGTTTAGAAATTACATATTAAACTTAAAAAATTATGTATTGAATTTATGTTTGGAATGTATGAATTGAATGAATTATCATTTTTTTAAAATAATGAATAAAACGACAGAAAAGAGAGTTTTTTTATCTAAATTTTGTTGTGACTTATTTCAAATTGACAAAACTATATTTATAGATTTATAAATATTTATTTTTCGGATTTAAAATTAATTTTTTAAGGTTTAAATTAACGATATTTTATTGTTTAGTTAACAGACGAAGACTTTAGAAAAGTTAAATATTTCGAGAGGAATCGAATGAATGATAACTTTTAGGTATTAATAATACGAGATCGAAAATCAAATGAAAAATCGAACTAAAACAATATTCTGGAGTGAGTAAATGACAATTAACTCTAGAAAATGAAAGTTATAAATCAATTATACAAAGAAAAAACAAAAAAAAAGTAAATTAGAAAATGACTTCTAACTAATATCAATATTATTTTTAGAAAAATTAAAATAACATTCATGTAATAAAAAATAGTGTGGAAATAAGACGAAAAATTATAAATAAAATTATGATTTAGTAAAAAATCAAAATGGAAATGCCAACAATTTCTTTGTTGAAATATAAACAAATAGAATATTTTAATATGAATTAAATTGCTAACTATTTTAATATGAATTAAATTACAGTTAGCGATAGAAATTTTATATAAAACAATACAAATAATAGTATAGTTTTTATTAAATTTGATTATATAAATGTTTTTATAAATAAACATAATAACAATGTATTAATTAATTACATATCATTGAAGATGTTTATAACTTTCTTTTGTATTTTTTTAAAAGATCTATGTATTTTGGTTAGTATTTAGATTATAAAAGATAAGATACAATTTATTAGTAATTTTTAAATTATATATCAAAGAATTTTTAAATCATCATCATTAATATTATTTTAATTAATTCATTAATCACATTAATAACATTTTAAAAAACAAATTCTAAATTATTATTATTAGTATTATTAGTTTTAATGGATTTCAATATATATATATAGGTGCGATACCAAAACATTTGAGGGTATCTGGTGTAACACCCATGTTTCGAGATTAGGAGTGTCCATTATCACCTCTGAGAGGCGACTACATGTATCATCGGTATAATTTATTTATAAAAAATATAAATACTTTTATTTAAAATATAAATGGTTCGAACCATATAACAAAAGAAAATATATAAACCATAATCAAGATAAATAACAGATAAATACGAAATGTTGCTCAACCTCATTGTGTTTTTTCTTCGTCATAACCTGTACATCAATAACAACTCACAAATATGATAAATATGAAAGACGCACTCCATGAGACCAATACATGTATGCACTCCGTGTCACGTATTTTTCCATTTTTATCCGAATAACATAAAATAATAATTTATCATCACACTAAAGAAACACAGAACAAGAACCGAGTGAATTTGTTTTCTAGTTTGTAGGATTGAGTAATTTCACACTCCAACTTTTGATGTTATGATTGGGGATTTTATGTTGGATGTTATGATTGGGGATTTTATGGTGGATTTTAAAAAATATTAATTTATAATATATCAAAAATTTTAATTTGATATTTAGAACAAACAATACAAATAAAAATACTAACTCATATATTAATCATCACATGATGATTATAGGATTTGCTGCAATTTTTCACTTATTATGTCTCAATTTATTGATTATGACTTTCTTAAAAATTATATTGTATTCATCCATTGTTTTAAATGTAAGAAATTCTGAACGAATTAACAAAAACCACAAAACCAAATTTTAATATGAAGGATCATCATCTTAGCTTTCTCCAATAACTTGATGATCCATTCAAGGGTAGATGCAAGATAATGTTTTGTCCCTGACCATTCATCAATATTCATGTGAGTTATTATAGATTTTATTATACTAAAATCTTACATTTTTACGTTTTACAATTTTGAATGATTATTATATTCTTAGCAAATTTTTTTCTTTAATATTAAGTGGTGTTCAAGTATTACCATCAAATTATAGCTAAATCTTAGATCATCTCACTCATGAAATTTCATTCATTCTATATAAAAAATTTTCAATATCTCAATAAATCAAAAGATTAAAGTAATATCATCTTAAAAGACATTTTTCATTCATCAATTAACCAAGATATGCTAAATGGGTTAATCCATCCAAGCCAACCATAGTCTAGACCAATTTCTTTTAACTCAATCGAGCTCATTTTTATATGGATTGAAAATTTTCAAATTAGCCAACTGATCATCTCGTTTTCATACGTATTTCTTGCACGATTTTAGAGATGTTTACGATATAGATGCGATGTTTACATATGATTTTGTATCCGTTTTACTCGTTTTCGTGTTTTCATGTTCTTCCAGGTTTTACTCACGCCCGTGGCACCAGCCCGAGCGGGTCTCACTTAGCCCCACCGGGGCTCATACCAGCCCGACCGGGACACTCTCTAGCCCGAGCGGGCTGCCTCATTTTCCATCGTGATCCTGCGCGATCATGCGCCGCACCCGAGCGGGTCACACACCCAGCCCGCGCGGGTCGCGTCCGTCACCTGCAACTCCAGATAAGTTAATTTGTCTTAAAACGAATAGAAATTTGTTGGGGACTTATACAATCAGGAAAACGATTTTAGAGAAGATGAATAAGTGATATTTTGCTAGAGAAAGTAATGGAAACCTTGCCCAACTTATTCAAAGATGGAAAACTCAAGAAAAGGCAAAATCGGTGGCTGTTGCAACTAAAGGAAAATAACGAACGACCAGAAGGAAAGAGAAGGAGAAAAGGAAATAAAAGAAGAAGGAGAAAGAAGACCAGGAGCTAGGGGTCGAGAGAGCGGGAGTTAGAGAATTGACTTCGAGTTCTTGATCGAGGAGAGAGAGTAGAGAGAAGGAGGAGGTTTTTGCGCAGGAGACTTGCAAAGAGCATTGGAGATCAACCCAAGACTTCGGTTTCATTTTGTTTTCATGTCCCTTAGACTTTCTACTTCAATTATGTTTATTTTACGGATGCATGAGCGACTAGTTTTTTTTGTTCTAGGAGAAGGGATTAGCCCATGGCTATCCCAGGACCACTTTGATTTATCTTTGAATGCATCTTCCCGTTTTCGTTTATCTATTCTTTATCTGAGTGCTTAATTTATTTGTGTTTGCGATGGTCACGTAGATGCATGTGTTAGGGATTAGGAGAAGGACCGAAATGAGAATTCTAGTTCTAGAAGATCAGGTTTAGAACAACCGAGATTAGGCCACGAAAGTAGGGTAGCAGCGGTTGAGGGTAAAACGGATGAATCATAGATCTTATGGGTTTAGTTCTAGGTGTCAGCCACGAAATTAGGGGATAACTTGACTAGATCACGTGTCTATGCCTCGAGGGAGGGTGGATATCATATTAGGATCGTCTGTCTTAGATAACTTGACTGAGATTGCATGATAGATAGGTTGATTATTGGTTTCGGTAGTCTTGTGGTGAAATCGGTTTTCTGGAACGTTTGTCTCATTCTTAAGGACTAGTTTGTTTATTTGTTTTTAGTATTTCATTCCCACATTCCATATTCGTTCGTTGCAAGTTTGATTCATAGTTTAAGTTTAGGATGTGTTGCATAGTCCCTATGGGATCGACACCTGAAGTACTACACACATGCCGTGCACTTGCGGGTAGTTTAGGTTATTTATTTAACTTTGATAATGCATCAAGTTTTTGGCGCCGTTGCCGGGGACTATTGTCAACGCGTCTTAGATTCGAGCCTAGAGTCTTACTTGTTTTGTTTTTGTTTTCATTTTCTTTTCTTTCGTTTCTTTCTACCTAATTCTGTCTATTTGCCCTTTGTTGATTCATAACCAGGTCTCAAGGTGCTTCAAATCTACTCTAAATCAACCCAGAGATCGAGCGAACTTGCAGACAACTGAGAAAGGGCAAGGAAGAAGGTAACACAGAGCCGTCAGATCAACGAGATATGAACAATCAGAATGGCATGAACAACTTCAATTACCTCTCTAGAATTTGGGGCACATGCAGCAACAGCCACTCGCGCCTCAACCGCGAGAACCATAGGCTCCTCCACCGTGCCGTCTCAGAGATTACATCGTACCGAACATGAACAATGTGCAAACAACCATAAGGATGCCTGCTGTTGCTAGAGAACAGTTCGAAATTAAGCCGATGGTGATCAACATGCTTTATCAGAAGCAATTCATGGGTGGAAATCACGAGGATCCCCATCAGCACCTCAGAGACTTCCTTAAGCTTTCCGGTACATTCAAGATACACGGAGTCTCAGAGGATGCGATCTTACTGCGTCTTTTCCCCTTCTCAATTAGGAGACAAGCAAAAACCTGGCTGCAATCGCTTCCCGTTGGTTCAATCACGACTTGGGATCAGCTGTGCACATTGTTCTTATCACGCTTATTTCCTCTAAGCAAGACGATTCATATGAGGGGGGAAATCACAACGTTTAGATGTAGAGATGGAGAAAATTTGTTTGAAGCGTGGGGCAGATTTAAGGATCTTCTACAGATTTGTCCGCACCATGGTCTTGAGCAGTGGTACATTATCCAAACTTTCTACAATGGAATTTCATATGAGCACCAAACGACGTTGGATAACACTGCTAGAGGATCATTTATGGATCTGAGCGTCGAGGAGGCATACAAGCTGATCGATAACCTTGCCATGAACCACACCATGTGGTCAACACCGAGAGGTATGCCTAACAGCACTCGTCGCCTGTACGAGCCGAATCAGAGCAGAGCGACGGGCGATGCAGCAAACGCCATGTACTGTGTGAATTGCGGAGATACAGAGCATGTAGCGTATCAATGCATGATATATGAGGATTTTGAAAAGATGAATTATGCCCAGCAGCAAGGAAACACTCAATTCGGAATACCTACAGCCCGAATTAGAAGAATCACCCGAATCTTTCGTATCGAACGACTCAACCGATAAAGTATTCGGGGTTTCAGCAAAGGTAGCAAACTTTTCAGCAAAACAATCAGCAATTCCAGCAAGCTCAGCAAGTTCTGCAAGCTCCTCAACCTCCTCAAGCCTCTTCGTCAAACCTTGAAAAAGTGTTGGTCGAATTTATTAAGGAGCAAAGGGAGCAACAATCGACTCAAACCAAATTCAACGCGGATGTGGGGACAACGATTAGTGAGCTTAAATTTCACATGGAATCCTTGAGCACACATGTGAAGATGTTAGAAAATTCCATAGCACAACAAGCTACCCCATCCTCTCGGAATCCCGGACAGCTTCCCGGTAAACCCGATCTTAACCAAGAGAGCACGTGAACGCCATAACCTTGTGCATCGGGAATGTGCTCGAGAATCCGCCCCTGAAAGAGCAAGAGAAAGCTGCTGGAAAATCAGTGGATAAAGTAAAGGGCATTATGAATGAGGGAGGAGCTGAATCAGAATTGGAGAAACCGTACGTTGCTCCACCAGCGTACAAACCTCCGATACCGTTTCCTCAACGGCTGGTGAGCAGCAAGAATGTGGTAAGGTATGGACGGTTTGTAGAGATCCTCAAGAAGCTTCACATCAACATACCTTTCGTAGAGGTTCTCCAAAAAATGCCCACGTACGCCAAACTCCTCAAAGAAATTCTGTCCAACACACGGCGTATCGAAGAGAGTGAGACGATAGCACTCACCGAGGAATGCAACGCCATTCTTCAAAACAAGCTGCCCCCGAAGTTGAAGGACCCTGGAAGCTTTTTCATTCCTTGCACAATAGGTAATCTTGATACTGATAAGCACTCACCGAGGAATGCAACGCCATTCTTCAAAACAAGCTGCCCCCGAAGTTGAAGGACCCTAGAAGCTTTTTCATTCCTTGCACAATAGGTAATCTTGATACTGATTAGGCTTTGTGTGATTTAGGAGCAAGCGTGAGCCTCATGCCACATTCGATCTTCAAGCGGATGAACTTCAGCTACCTTAAACCTACCAAGATGTCTCTCCAACTCGCTGACCGTTCGATAAGATATCCGGTGGGGATTGTTGAAAACATTCCCACCAAGGTAGGTAATCTTTGTATACCCGCTGACTTTGTTGTACTTGATATGGAAGAGGATGCCAGGATACCGATTATTCTTGGTAGACCGTTCTTAGCTATTGCAGGTGCGATGATAGACGTACAACAAGGAAAAATTTCCCTACGTTTCGGAGACGAAACGATTGAATTCAACTTGTCTAAATCCATGAACGGACCTTCCATCAAGGAGTCTTGCTTTCGAATTGACTTGCTGGACGAGTTAACGAACGACACGTTTGATCAAGTAAGTATTTCTGATCCCCTCGTGAGATGCTTAACTCAAGTTTGCAAAGATGCAGGTTTTACCGATGAAGAAGCTGAGGCGTACGCAGAATTTATGAGTGCTATTGAAGCACTAAGAGACGCCTCATGTGAGGAGATACCAAACGAAGCACAAGCTGACTTCGTAGTGGAGAAGGCGCCCAAACTCGAGTTGGAAGCCTCTTCCTTCTTCTCTTCGGTATGAGTACCTCGGACTTAATGATACATACCCCATTATTGTTAATGCTGACTTGAGTGCAGATGAGACACAAAAGCTACTTGAATGCTTAAGGAAGCATAGGAGAGTGATCAGATACACCATCGAGGTTATCAAGGGACTAAGCCCTTCGTTATGCATGCATCGAATACTCATGGAGGACGGGCATAAACCATCCATGGAAGCGAGGACGGGCATAAACCGTCAATTGAAGCGCAAAGGCGGCTGAACCCCAACTTAAAAGAGTTAGCAAAAAAAGAGATACTAAAACTTTTGGATGTAGGTATCATATATCCTATCTCGGACAGCGAATGGGTGAACCCCGTGCATGTCGTGCCAAAGAAAGGAGGAATTACGGTAATACGCAACGATAACAACGAGCTGATTCCAACGAGAACCGTCACGGGATGGAGGATGTGCATAGACTACCGCAAGCTCAACAAGGCGACGAGGAAAGATCACTTCCCTCTCCCATTCATCGACCAAATGTTAGAACGGTTAGCGAATCATATCTATTTTTGTTATTTGGATTTAATTGATTTAATTTAATTGAACATATCATGGAAGTGTTTATGGATGATTTTTCGGTTTATGGCTCTACATTCGATGATTGCCTCGTGAACCTTTCTAGAGTGTTGCAGCGATGTGAGGAAGCGAATCTTGTTCTTAATTGGGAAAAGTATCACTTTATGGTGAAGGAAGGTATTGTACTTGGACATATGATCTCATCGAGGGGCATAGAAGTCGACAAAGTCAAAATTTAGGTAATCGAAAAACTTCCTCCACCTGTTTCAGTTAAAGAAATTCGTAGCTTCCTAGGGCATGCAAGTTTTTATCGGAGGTTCACCAAAGACTTCTCAAAGATTACAAAACCGTTGACGGAGTTGCTGGCCAAAGACGCTACATTCGACTTCTCTCAAGAGTGCCACAAACCCTTCAACACAATCAATACAACATTGGTTTCGGCGCCTATCATTCAACCACCCGAATGGAGCCTTCCATTCGAGATTATGTGTGATGCTAGCGACTATGCTGTTGGGGCTGTCTTAGGGCAGCGAAGAGACAAGGTCTCTCATGTCATCTCCTACGCTAGCAAGACACTAGATGACGCTCAAATCAACTATGCCACAACCGAGAAGGAGCTCCTTGCCGTCATCTTCGCCTTTGACAAGTTCAAATCCTATCTCGTAGGGTCAAAGGTAATCGTTTATACTGACCATGCAACACTTAAATATCTTCTAGGGAAGAAGGACGAGAAACCACGCCTCATCCGATGGATCCTTCTCTTACAAGAGTTTGATCTCGAAATACTAGATAGGAAGGGGTCTGAGAACGTCGTTTCAGATCATCTCTCACGCATCATTGTAAAGGATGAGAGACCTATCGATGATTCCTTGAGAGACGACATCATATGCACACTCACTTCAGGTAACCCCGCTCCTTGGTATGCTGATTTTGTTAATTTTCTAGTGAGCGGTATACTACGCCCCGACCTTTCTTTTCATGAGCGCAGGAAGTTCTATGCGGACGTCAAACATTACCATTGGGACGATCCAATTCTGTACAAAAGATGCATGGACGGGGTCTTTAGAAGATGCATCCCCGAGGAAGAGGTAGAGGGCATCCTTTTCCATTGTCATGGATCGGATTATGGAGGTCCCTTCAGCATGTCCAAAACCGCTTCAAAGGTGCTACAAGCATGTTTTTATTGGCCGAACCTCTTCAAGGATGCCCATAGGTACGTTTCCTCTTGTGATAGATGTCAAAGAACGGGAAATATAGGTAAGAGGAACGAGATGCCACAACACTACATCCTTGAGGTAGAATTGTTTGATGTTTGGGGTGTAGATTTCATGGGACCTTTTCCCTCATCGTGTGGCAACCAATATATTTTGGTAGGTGTAGATTATGTGTCTAAGTGGGTAGAAGCCATAGCAACGCCGACTAATGACGCTAGGGTAGTGATGAAATTCTTTAAGAAGATCATATTCCCTCGTTTTGGAGTTCCTAGATTAGTCATTAGTGACGGAGGTTCACACTTCATTGCAAGACAATTCGAGTCCCTCCTTAAGCATTATGGCGTGACACATAGGATAGCTACACCGTACCACCCACAAACTAGCGGACAAGTAGATGTTTCGAATAGGGAAACTAAGAGTATACTAGAGAAAACCGTGTCTAGGTCCTGTAGAGATTGGTCGATGAAATTAGATGATGCGTTATGGGCCTATAGGACTGCGTTTAAAACTCCCATTGGCATGACTCCTTTTCAGCTTGTTTATGGCAAATCTTGCCACCTACCTGTCGAGCTAGAGCACCGCGCCTATTGGGCGACAAAGCTCCTTAACTTTGATCTTAAGAGTGCAGGTGAGAAACGACTTTTGCAGGTGAACGAGCTCGACGTGCTTCGTCTTGATGCATACGAGAACTCTAAAATCTACAAGGAGCGTGCTAAGAGATGGCATGATAAGAAGATCCTACCTCATGACTTTCAGCCGGTGACTTGGTTCTACTATTTCATTCTCGTCTTAAGCTTTTCCCAGGCAAACTACGATCCCGTTGGTCTGGTCCTTTTCAGGTACGAGAGGTATTCCCGCATGGAGCAGTAGAACTTTGAGCGAGACGAGTGGGACATTCAAAGCTAATGGACAACGGCTAAAGCTCTACCCAGCCGCTCAACCGATTGAAAGTGGAAACTCCATTTCCCTTTCCGATCCATCCGTCGCGCACGTATGAGGAATGAAGACATTAAAGCTTAAAGACGTTAATAAGCGCTTTCTAGGAGGCAACCCAACTGTTTGTTTTCTATTTTTCGTTTTAGTTTAAGACTCGTTTTCGTTAAAAAAAAGAAACACAAAAAAATACCACCACAAACGTGACTGATAATGCTAATTTTGTTCTAGTATTTTCATCTATTTCCATAGTTAGTTTCATCACTCATTTGATTTTACCAAGCATTAAGCATCATGATCATCGCATTTTCAGTCATTTTGGAGCTAAAGGATGTGCACGAGACAAAGTACAAACATTGAGGATCATCACGGGACAAACGGGACGAGAATCGGCAAGAAATAGCCACTACCTGCGCGGCTAGTTCCCTAGCCCGAGCGGGCATTTGTTACGGCGATTTTGTCCAGCGAATTGTGCATGAGTCGGGCAAGAAATACCACGCCCGGGGCCTCAGCCCGAGCGGGCAGCAAGTCAGCCCGAGGGGACAACAGCTCAGCCCGAGGGGGCAGCACCTCAGCCCGAGCGGGCTGCCTCTTTTCCATCGCGTTCTTGCGCGATCTTCCACGCCGTACCCGAGCGGGTCACTTACCCTGCCCGCGCGGGTCACGTCCGTCACCTGTAATTCCAAATAAGTTCATTTGACTTAAAACAAATGGGAGTTTGTTGGGGACTTATACAATAAGGAAAAAATCTTTAGAGAAGAGGAATAAGTGATATTTCGCTGGAGAAAATAATGGAAACGTTGCCAACTCAATCAAGTAATGGAAAACTCAAGAAAAGGAAGAAAAGAGGGGTTGCTGCTATAACAATCGAGGCAGAGCTTCAGGGACGAATTCAGACAAAAAGAAACAGAGAAAAGAGAGCACACGGAGAGAGAGAGGGAAGGAGAGCCGAACGCACACACAAGGGCAAGGACGGAGCGATGAAGCCGGAGCGCGGAGGAGCTGTTGAAGACATCGGTAATAGAATAGGGAGGAATTTCATTTGTTATCAATGTTGAATATAGTTATCTTTTGTGTTTTTTTTTCTAATTTCATGTCCGAGTAGGCCCATAGCCATAGGTTAGAGAGCTTGGCCGATATGTAACGAAGTTTTGTTCTTAATGCTTGGTGATTCTTAATGCTTTTGTTCTTAAACGCAACTTGAATAATGATTTTGGTATTTGATCGTTTTCAGATTGATTGGTTGTTTTTAATGCTTTCGTTCTTGTATGCCACTCGAATGAATGATCATAGAAGTTTAATGAATCTACGCCAGGGGATTAGACTTTGGAACTTATCCATCATTTAAGATTTAATCGATTTAGAATCTACGCCAGGTCGATCGATTGAATCTAGGGATTAGGCGGTCTTAATGCATTTAGTGGGTGAGATTACACAATTGGGAGATTGGTAGTACGCACACTAGGTAGTGGAAAAGTCTACGCCAATCAGTTCTATATTAGAGCTTGAATTCCCTAAACTCGTGATAATATCTAAGACCATGATCTTGTTAGAACTTCGTTGCATCATCGTGCATCTCTCGAAACCTGTGGTGTTTAGTCATTGAGTTTAATCCGATAGTTAGTTAGTTAGTTTATCTTATTTGTATTCCATCACTTATTGATTTTACACGTCCTATTCATTAGTTTACTAGCTTTAGAGTTGCATCGATTCCTCGTGTTCGACTCTGGTACTATACGATCCGTATTCTTACGGAAGTGTTAGTCTAGGTAATTTATTACTTGAGATTAACCACATCAAGATTTTGGCGCCGTTGCCGGGGAATTGATTACGGTTTTAGAGTTAGGATACTTTTAGATTAGGACACAGTCCTTTCTGGAGTCTTATTTGTTTTTCGTGTTGTTGCTTTAAGTTTTTTTTCTTTTCCTGAGTCAAATCTTTTTACCTCTCGGAGCCTAACCGATTCTTGTGTTTCTATTTTGTGAGGTACATTATCGTGCGAGACCGAAGAAGAACAAATGGCAGAACGTCGCATTCTAAACGCACCACAAATTCCAGCCGTGTTAACCTATGGAACATACATGGCTCCTAGACACACGCAACTCTTGTCTTGCATCGTAAGAAGGGATGCCCGCGTCGAGTTACAACTAGCATTCATTCAGATGCTCGGTAATGCAACATTCAGAGGGAGACCCACCGAGGATCCAAATCAGCATCTTATTGATTTTAAGATGCTTTGCCAACCAATCAAAACCAGAGAAGGAATCGCGGATGAGGACGTCATGCTCGCTGCCTTCCCATTCTCAGTGAAGGATAAAGCGCAAGACTGGTTGTATTCCCAACCGGCAAACTCTATAGGGTCATGGGGGCAGCTAGAGGAAAAGTTCATGATGCGATTCTTCCCTTAGAGTAAAGCTCAGCTCGCCAAGAATCAAATCAGCACATTCGTCCAAGGGGCAGCCGAGAGTTTATATGAAGCGTGGGAACGTTTCAAAGGCTATCAACGCCTTTGCCCACACCACGGCATGGATAAGAGCTATCTTATACATAATTTTCTGCAAGGATTCATGGATAACACGAGGATTCTGATCATAGCCGCCGCTGGAGGTTCTTTGAGCAACCTCACATTTCCACAAATCGAAAACTTGATCGATCGTATGGTCGATGAGGGCAACAACACCACTGGAGAATACAATCGCATCGCTCCAGCAAAAGGTAGCTAACTTGAACAACACACATGCCGTATATGCCGAGATAGCTGAAGTAAAAGATCAAATTAGTGGAATCTACAATATGATGTCTGAAATGCATCGATCGAAATGCTTTAAGCAGCCGGAAGAGCAAGGAATTCAAGGGTACGAGGAGGTGAATTATGTTAGCAACAATCAGCCTCTAGGTAACGCTTATAACCCTGAATGGAGAAATCACCCTAACCTTTCGTATAAGAATTCCGATGGTGCATTTAATGCACAACGTTTATCGAGGAATTTCCAACCGTGGATTATGCAACGAAATCAAAATGGTCATACTTCGTGTAGACGATGCTTTACTTCATTTTATGAGGATTATTAGATCATATGAAATCGAGCTTATTTTTCCGATTAAGAGCGCACACTAACACTCCGCTGTCGATAGAAATAATGCCTAAAAGCATGATCTAAAATAGATATAAGTGCATCGACCTTGATACTCTTTCGATGGTCCGGATCTAAGTGGTGGGTTGGTGATCATCTTTCTACATGCTAAGGGCATGGCACAATAAAACGCTGCCTACTCTGCTGCACTCTTGAACGAGATGCATGAGTATACCGTCATCGGTAGTCTGGGTCTAAGTAGAGGCTGGATCCCTTCAAATCCGACGTCCTAGAAGCCTAGTGTGTCTGCATAAAAAGAAAAAAAAGAAAAAAGAAAAAAGAAAAAAAAAACAAACAACAAACAGAAGACATAAAAGCAAAAGAAAAGAAAAAAAAAGAAAGAAAAAGCTCAGAAAAGAAACAAGTATCCTCGGTTTTTCTAGGTTTAGCATTTGTCTGAGGTCTTGTCTGGAAAAGAGAGTTACAGTGGCTTGCTTAGTTTTCCTTTGATTTACTTTCTCGTGGGTAGCCTTGGTGAACCTAGGATGATGACTGAAAACTTAATTAGGTCGAATTTTCTCTCGACGTGCTAGTTGATCGGTTAGGTTCGCTTTAGCGGTATTTTTAGGAGAAGGGGGAATTCTCGGATTTTGTACACCCCACGTGTTCCACGTTTACATTTGCTTAGGGACAAGAAAACATTGAAGTCCGGGAGATTTTGATCATCTCGTTTTCATACGTATTTCTTGCACGATTTAAGAGATGTTTACGATATAGATGCGATGTTTACGTATGATTTTGTATCCGTTTTACTCGTTTTTGTGTTTTCCTATTTTTACAGGTTTTGATGCGTATTCAGTTCATTTTGGAGCTAAAGGACATGCACGAGAAAAAGTACCAACATCGAGGATCATCACGGAACAAACGGGACGAGAATCAACGAAGAACACACACTACCCGCGCGGGTAACTCGCTAGCCCGAGCGAGCATTTAGTTCGGCGACTTTGTCCAGCAAATTTAGCATGAGTCGGGCAAGCACTACTCACGCCCGTGGCACCAGCCCGAGCGGGTTTCACCTCAGCCCGACCGGGGCTCACACCAGCCCGACCGGGGCTCACACCAGCCCGACCGGGGTACTCTCTAGCCCGAGCGGGCTGCCTCATTTTCCATCGTGATCCCGTGCGATCATGCGCGCCGCACCCGAGCGGGTCCCACACCCAGCCCACGCGGGTCACGTCTGTCACCTACAACTCCAAATAAGTTAATTTGTCTTAAAATGAATGGGAGTTTGTTGGGGACTTATACAATAAGGAAAACGACTTTAGAGAAGATGAATAAGTGATATTTTGCTGGAGAAAGTAATGGAAACGTTGCCTAACTTATTCAAAGATCGAAAACTCAAGAAAATGCAAAATCAGTGGCTGTTGCTACTAAAGGAAAAGAACGAATGACCAGAAGGAAAGAGAGGGAGAAAAGGAAAGAAAAGAAGAAGGAGAAGGAAGACCAGGAGCTAGGGGTCGAGAGAGCGGGAGTTAGAGAGTTGAGTTCGAGTTCTTGTTCGAGAAGAGAGAGTAGAGAGAAGAAGGAGGTTCTTGCGAAGGAGACTTGCAAGGAGCATTGGAGATCAACCCAAGACTTCGGTTTCGTTTTGTTTTCATGTTCCTTAGACTTTCTACTTCAATTATGTTTGTTTACGGACGCATGAGCGAGTAGTTTGTTTTGCTCTAGGAGAAGGGATTAGCCCATGGCTATCCCGGAACCACTTTGATTTATCTTTGAATGCATTTTCCCGTTTTTCGTTTATCTACTCTTTATCTGAGTGCTTAATTTACTTGTGTTTGTCATGGCTATCCCGGAACCACTTTGATTTATCTTTGAATGCATTTTCCCGTTTTTCGTTTATCTATTCTTTATCTGAGTGCTTCATGTGTTAGGGATTAGGAGAAGGACCAAAAGGAGAATTCTAGTCCTAGAAGATCAGGTTTAAAACAACTGAGGTTAGACCACGAAAGTAGGGTAGTAGTGGTTGAGGGTAAAACGGATGAATCACAGATGTTATGGGTTTAGTTCAAGGTGTTAGCCACGAAATTAGGGGATAACTTGACTAAATCTCGTGTCTATGCCTTGAAAGAGGGTGGGTATCATATTAAGATCGTCTGCGTTAGATAACTTGACTGGGATTGCATGATAGATAGGTTGATTGTTGGTTTCGGTAGTCTTGTAGTGAAACCGGTTTTCTGGAACGTTTGTTTCATTCTTAAGGACTAGTTTGTTTATTTGTTTTTAATATTTCCATCTCACATTCTATATTCGTTCGTTCCAAGTTTGATTCATAGTTTGAGTTTAGTTTGTGTTGCGTAGTCCCTGTGGGATTGACACCTGAAGTACTAAACACGTGTCGTGCACTTGCGGGTAGTTTAGGTTATTTGTTTAACTTTGATAACGCATCACCAACCAACTAGGGTGTTCAATTTGAGTTATCTGAACTAAACCGATCTGAAGAATTCAATCCATATTAAACATGGATTAGCTAAATAACCCATTTGGGTCCAAATTTCAGAAGCCATTTGGGTTTAAGTCCGTTCGGTTGGAGTTTGGAAAAATCAAATAAATTCGAACAATCCAAAGGAAAAAAAACAAATTTAATCATAAAAATTAACCTAACTTGAAGAAAAACTAATAACACGATTATCCGAATCATCCAAATATAACCATACCCTAATAACCCAAATTTATCTAACCCGAATAACCTGAAATATATAAATAACTCAATTCGAATAATCCAACCTTCCTGAACTATCCAAATAACCTCATCTGAATATTTCAGATAATTCTGATTTCAGTACTTTAGAATCTAAAAAATCCGAACTCGAATTGAAATTCGAATAATCTGAACTAAAAAATTATTTGGATCTAATTTGTGTTCAATTTAAAACATCGAAAAATTGATACCAAATCAAAATCCGAAGAACTCTTGGACATCCCTACACCAACGACCAAATTTTGTGGTTTATATATTAACTCGAGAGTCATACTTTTATTTAAAAAAATCTACCAATAAAAATCAATATGGGAACTTTTAGAAAATGAATGTCTTAGGCTCGGGCTAACTTCAAAAATACCCTCGTAGGGCCAAAACACTTCCCAAAATACCCCTGCGACATTACGACCCAGTTCGACCCAACGACCCAGTTTGACCCTGCGACCCTTGTCCCTCTGCGACCCTTGTCCCTCTACGACCCTTGTTCCTTTGCGACCCTTGGACCCCTGCGACCCTTGTCCCTCTTCGACCCTTGTTCCTCTGCGACCCTGGACGCCTGCGACCCTTGTCCCTCTGCGACCTTTGTTCCTCTGCGACCCTTGGACCCCTGCGACCCTTGTCCTTCTGCGACCCTTGGACCTCTGCGATACTAATTTATTATTTACAAATTATTTACACATAATATGAATAAAATTTTGAAAATACAGCTCAAATCAAAATATGTTGGACCTGCGACCCTTCCGACCATTGCGACCCTTCCGACCATTGAGACCCTTCCGACCATTTCGACCCTTTCGACTAGTCTTTTCAATGTCAGACTACTGTTTTTTCCAGGTTCTAGCTATGCTTTTTATTTTACCAATGCCACATTGAAGACCTATATTAAAGGTTCTTTAATGTGGTCAATACATGCACCTTGGTCATTCTTTGTATTTATTGTCTTTCTAGATTTTTAGGAGTCCATTTATTTTTCATTATAAATAGAGGAGGAAAAACCAAAAAGCTACAACAAGCACCAAATCATCTCTTGTTTAGAGTCTTTCATTCTCTCAAAAGGGCGATTTCTAACGTCTAACCCTAAATTCTCTGAAAAATCCTTGTTACCTTTGTGACCGTTAAGGTCACATGGTCGACCGAGGGCATCGTGCTGTATATTTGTTACTCAATATCTTGGTAATCGTCGGACTCAGTCTGTATGCAGATACACACAAGTACTTACAACTTGGATGGAGGACTTTGTGATGTATATGCACTACATAAGGTCTTGGTAATCGGCAGACTCAGACATCCGCGTTACCTAAGGTCACGGTTGAAGGTCAAATTGGAGAAGTCACACACGACTCTTCTTGCGGGGAAGGGCTCCGATGTGTCTTTAAACTTCGGCAAATTTGACCTTTTTTTCTTTTTTTTTTCTCGAACTTGACTTCTTTTTGCCTTTTTCTTCTTCTTCAACTTTTTTCTTTCCTTTTTTTAACCGTTGTGACCTTTGAGACCTTATGTAACCTTATATAACTCTTGTGACCTTTGTAACCTTTGAGACCTTATGTAATCAATATTTAAACATTGAAAATGTCTTATTTTGCATCTATTGTTCGTAAGATTATGACCCAATATGACCCGTTATGCGACGCTCAATCGGATTAAATTATAATCAGGTTTAAACGGGTACGACTCATGCGACCACACATAACCCTTGTACAACTCATGCGACCCAATATGATCACATATGAACCATGGACGACTCATGCGACCA
>CM071871.1:33736321-33762735 GCA_036759665.1 Gynandropsis gynandra | reverse complement strand
GAACATTAAGGGCAAATTTGTCTTTTCTTCAGTTTTTTTTTCGCATTTAATAATGGGAAAGGGAAAGGGTTTTTTTTTGAAGTGGTTTAGTCCTATAAAGGTATTTCTGATATTCCGCCCTTGGCTCGCTCAGCCCATATTATTTTAAAACATATATTAATATTATAAAATTAGAGTTACTTATATATATATATATATCACAAACATAGTAAAAGAGAAGTGTCAATGAACAGTGCATGGACGTGGCGGTATTATATTATATTATATTATATTATATTATATTATATTATATTATATTATATTATATTATAAAATTAGAGTTACTTATATATATATATATATCACAAACATAGTAAAAGAGAAGTGTCAATGAACAGTGCATGTTGGGTGACGTGGCGGCATGACATCCATCTAGATCCTGGAGGCGACATGTGTCGCGTGGGGATTAAACGGGTTGAAGGCGGGTTGGCGGATCAGTTGCGGGTAAAACCCGTTTACCCGCGTGGATCCTTCCGGGGCTCCAGCTTCGACGCATCTCGGCCGTTCGATTCGCTCCATCTGGGTGTCTTTCGACGGTCAGATTTCCTCACCGACAGGTAACTTCGAATCTGGACCGTCTGTTTTTTTTAGGATTTGATATAAAACCCCTGTTTGGGCTTCCAGACTCCCATTTGTTTCCCCTCCCCTTTCTTTTCTCTCTCTCTGCCGTCGGCTTTCTCCGGCAGCCATTTACCAGGGGTTTATTTTTTCCCCTTTCGCCGGCTTCCTTCGGCAGCTGTCAGACACTGTCTTTGCCGGCGGTCTGGGTACAATGTAGCGTTATACGCCGGGGTTATGTCCCCTATCCCACTGAAATGTGGTTACCCATTTCTTGACTATCCGTTTTTTACGGTTTCGGCCGGTGCTTTGGGTACGCTGTCGCGGTTAACGCCGGGCTTAGGCCCTCCCACTGAAATGTGGTTACCCGTTTTTTATTTGTTTTGTCCTTTATGTTTCACTGTAAATTTTGTGGTTTCCTTGCGTTTTGTTTTTTGCTCCGGTTGGTTTCTCGGCTGCATGTCAGCTGCACCTTTAGTAGTTTCGGTCTGTCATGCCGTTTAAAGCGGAATTACGCTCTCCCACTGAAATGTGGTTGCCGAAGCTCTCTATTCTTCTTTTTCCCCTTCGATTGATTACCGTTGCGCCTTCCTGTCCGCTTTGCGCTTTTTAATTGGGTATTGGTTTTGTTGCAAGTCTGTGAAAGCTTCGTAATGCTTTTTTCATTCGCGTCTCCTGTGTGATCCTACATGTATGAAGGAGCTATACCCATTATTTAGAATGTGGTGTTTAACTAATTTGTTAGCTGCTCATTCGCGTATGCAGGAGTAGAAGTTTTCCTGTTTTCGATTTTTAGATCTTGGGTTTTATCGTTTTCTTTGTGTTAGTTGTAAAAATTACCCCTTGGTTTGAACAGTTTAATTAGTGGATATCAAAATATCCGTTGCTTGGTTCATGTCATGTATGATTCTGTGGTGTATAGTCTATATGTTTATACTGCTTCCTCTTTTCCCCTGCTGTAATGGCCTTTCGTGTTTTCGCTCGGTTTTCAAATGATTGTGTGCATACAGGAGTAGAAGTTCTCCTGTTTTCGCTTCTTAGATCTTGGGTTTTATCGTCTTATTTGCCGTAGTTTTGAAAATTATCCCTTGGTTTCAACAACTTAATTAGTGGATATTAAAATATCCATTGTTCGGCTCATGCCATGTGTCATTCTGTGGTGCGTCGTCTATATGTTTATAGTGCTCTGTCTTTTTTCTTTGTGTAATGGGCTTTGGTGTTTACCCTTGGTTTTCAAACGATTGTGGGCCGGCTTTATTTGGATTAAAAAAGGCCGGTTAAAAATTAGTTCGTTTAAACGGAATATTTTGTGAATATTAGATATCCACCGTAATATCGACGTCAGCGATTTAGTTACCATGTCTTACCATCTCGTGCACACGTGTAAATAACCTCATCAGTTAAACATTGCATGGATTTCACTTCTCATTGATACGTGGCTATTTTATAAATGTATTTAGGGTGATTCATCAAACCTATTACCTCTTGATGTCAACTGTATATTTGTGTTACAGTTAAAGTTACCGTGACTCATGAAACCTACGACTCCTTCTTACCGAAGTAAAACCTATGTGTCATCTGATTGAACAACACAACTTATCTTTAGTTATCATTACCTCTGGTCATGCTGAATCAGTTGTACACGTAATATTACCCCGTGGCATGTTTAAAGGTTTGTTTCCCCGGTATAAATAACAGTTTGTGTGATGGAGAACTCAATGTGTTCTGGTGACTGCTTCACCGAAAAAATTCCTTAAAGTTTAGTCTTTTGCTACATAACTCTACTGAAAATGTATTGTCCGTTGTCTGATGTCCGACCTACACAGGAGATTTCTTTCAGAATCCGTGTTCGTGTAATTCGAATATGGAATTTCGACGCAGAACCCGTTCCCAGATCAACTTCGAACTGGGAATTGTTAGTGTTAGACGAGTGGGTGAGTTTGTGCCCCGACCTATGTTACGTGCTTAGTCTTTCCCCTTGGTTCTGAAACGTCTTATTCAACTAATGATTCGTTCATTGCAGGGTAATCGGATGCAATGTTCTGTCAGATCGGCTTTCTGGTATCGCCATCAACGCTTTCTTGTGGAGGGTGCTTGCTGCATAATTACGAATTTTACCGTCAATCGTAATTCCGGCGAATACAGAGCTTCCCAATTGCCCTTTAAGATAATATTTACGTCGACCACAGTTGTACGCCCTTGTGGTGATCTTAATAACATGAACATGTTTTTCCAGTTTGCTACCTATCCTGATATACTATCAAGTGCTTTGGAAGAGTCCGTTTTGATTGGTAAGCTACGAAAAGAACATTGCAATTTACCTCTGATTCATATCAAAATATCACTGTTAACTAACAAATATGTTTTATTCTGAATTTGTGCAGATGTTATAGGCGAGGTCATCACCGCTGGTGAAATGACCGATGTGACGTACACAGAGCAGACATCTCGGCGACTCACAGTTCAGATCTGCGACTCCAAGTATGATTTCCAATTGAACCCCCTGTAAACATACATCGGAATTACTCTCACTATATACGTTGTGACAAATGATTTATGTGTTCAGTTCGGATGTCATAGAGTGCACTCTGTGGGAATCTTTCGCTGGCCAAATGTATGAGTGCATACGTCTTCACGAAAACGGCCCTCTGGTTGTAATTTTTCAGCTCTTCAAAATCAGAACATGGGGCGGTAATATTCGCTACCTCTGCTCACTGTTTTACATATTCTTTCAATCCTGTAGATTTCATCTCGGTTGTTTGGATATTCTGTTGAGATTTAAGTGTGGTCTATTTTGTTTGCAGTGTATGAAATTAATTTTGGCAGAAGAACGGATGCAATTTTAATCACCGACATAGTTGTTAGCACTTTCGTAGTATATGAAGTTCCTTATGTTGACGGCCTTTCGGTTATGTAAAACTTATCAACGTTTCGTTTATGGATATATAGACTTTTATAATGATGTAAATATTTACGCTGGACCGTGATAATATAAAAAAGATATTTTCCATGCAAACATCTTCTTCATTATTACATAAAGTTATATGTATTTTTTTTAAACTCTTTTGGTCAGTTTTGAGCTTTGCTATGACGCATCTTGATCTTTTTTTCTTAAACAGAACGGCGCACGATTCGTAATGTCCAATTTTCGAGCAAGCTTTACTTAGACCAAAATTATCCTATTATTGCCGAATATAGATCTAGGTATGTTAATATCGTACATATATATATATATTTTTTCAAATATTTAAATACAATATGTGAATTTCACATTGTCCTTCGAAACAGACTACAACTTGCATTGTTCCTGCGGTCATGACAGAAGTTCTCAACCGAGACGGATGGTATTATCTAGGTTGTAACACATGTTCCCGAAAAGTGAACCCTCTCTCAGACGATACCTCAGCACGTGTTACAGTGCGCCGTTTCTACTGCGATTCGTGCAAA
This sequence comes from Gynandropsis gynandra, assembly GCA_036759665.1. Taxonomy (NCBI): domain Eukaryota; kingdom Viridiplantae; phylum Streptophyta; class Magnoliopsida; order Brassicales; family Cleomaceae; genus Gynandropsis; species Gynandropsis gynandra. The sequence goes on along the minus strand of CM071871.1, from coordinate 33,758,691 downwards.
ACAACGACAGACGTCCCATTTCCTAAGTATTAAGCGTCATTAACTTTTGAAGCACACTGACAATTACAATTGGTGACCCCTTTAATAAATTGTGATGTTCTTTGCTTCAGGTATCGTGTATACGTAAAAGTGATCGACGACACTGGCGAAGCCATATTTCTTATATTCGATAAAGAAACTGTTCAGCTGCTACATAAATCTGCTTTGGATGTAAAAGATGAAGATCCCGAGGTAGACATCGATTTAAGTATAAATTCGTCAGCTCGGAAGAATTTCTACTACACATATTTAATGTTTTACCTGTGTTTCGTAGATATCCTCCGCTGATATCCCTCGAGGTTTAAAAGCTTTGGAAAACCGCACATGCCTTTTCAAGATCACAGTTTATCCACAACAACAGAGTTCCCGTTCGTCCAGTTCACGAGGCCATCACAGGACTGCTCTGCCTATTTATCGTGTCAGTAGGGTCACAGATAACGATGACATCCTCCGCTCTCTATCACTGCGGGTACACTTCCACTCCTTCGTTCATATTATTTATCCATATCTTTTATGCTACAACTTACAACTTCTACCTCTGCCACCCACCGAAATTCTTCCAGACCCCATCCTTGGTTCCATTCACACAGGTATTGCACTGTTTACAATGTCTTTTAAATTTCTCACATTTTTTAACATTATTGTTTACAATTTAAACAAGTTGTAATAAATTCCAACTTAAAATTTCCTTCTGTGTTTGCTTAACCATCCACAGTTTACCCCAAGTAACAGTTCTATGGGATCCGTTCCCAGCTCTCCGTCCAGTAGCCAATCATGCGGTAAACCCCATGCTGATGAAAGCGATAGTCGTTCTACTCTCCAATCCAACACATCGAAGGTACAACCAACCAATTCACATATCAGTTCCTCGAAACGATCAGACCAAAAGTAGCTTGCGCGATGGATTATCTTTCTTTGGATGCAATGCATAGAAGGCTTTTGAAAACTCCAGTTGTACAACTACCTCGAACCTGTCATATTGTATTTAAATAACTCCAACTTTGTTGTTGTCTTTTGGCCGCGGCTCAGAAAATTTTGATGTATAAAACAAACTGAGCAATGACGTATGCTAATATATAAAACAACAGTTTCTGGGTTTAAAGTTGAATTTCCTATCTATTATTGCTCTCAATTAAACTACTACTACATCATTTCAAAAATATATCACCTAACTTGCATATACAGTCCAAATTTTCCAAAGCAGTAATTGTTATAATTCACATATCAAAGTAATAATACTGTAACATTTTACGATTCTTGGTTTCAGCGCCTTCGTATAGTGCGTGAATTTGGAAATAGCAATGATTTATGCTATGGCAGCTGTTCAGCTTTCACACCAGTAAATAATAGTACGATCGCAGACTCGAACAACTTATTAGGTAAGAACTATCATTTAGTTTTTCCGTACATATCATGCGTACAAAATGCTAATATGTATCTTCATATACGTATTCATTCATATTGTTTTACCTATTATCTTCATATACGTATTCATTCATATTGTTATACCTATGTATAGGTCTTATCCCTTATGCAGATGTTGGCGACCAATCGTATTTATGTGGACATTGTAATGCAAAGATGTGGTACAGTGAGCGGTTAGACAGAAGAAGCCTTTCAAACAATCCGAAATTCAGTTTATGTTGCTCACAAGGAAATATATCGCTACCTAGACTATTAGAACCCCCGCAACACTTACAAAATTTGCTCAAACGAAATCATAGATACCATGATCACTTCAAACAACATATTCGTGCATACAACATGATGTTTGCATTTACGTCAATGGGTGGCCATATCGATACCTCAGTAAACTTCAATCAAAAGCCATACATATTCAAAATACATGGACAACCTTACCATAGAATTGGAAGCTTATTGCCAGAACTTGGTGCGGTTGCGAAATTCGCCCAGCTTTACATCCACGATACAGAAAATGAAGTTAACAACAGAATAAATGCACTAAGGTACGCTATCATTACACTGTTCCAAGTACACTGTTTTCAGAATAAATGCACTAAGGTACGCTATCATTACACTGTTCCAAGTACACTGTTTAAAAAGTTTTCCCCGCATTATAATGACTCCTTTACCATCACAGTGGTACAGCCGAGACATCAGCACGCAACACATGCTCTATACGTGAAGATATTGTAAACAACCTAAAACAAATGCTTGATGAACACAATCCTTATGTCAAAATATTCCGCATGGCACGTGATAGATTCACATTGTCTTCCCAACTACAAATGCAATTATGCTTGATAGGAGATCGTAATAACCAAGATAGAGTCTACAATTTGCCAGACGTTTCGGAAGTAGCAGCATTAATTGTGGGTGATTTGGACGAAAGATTGAATACAAGAGATATTATTTTGCAAAAACATAGTACTGAGTACATAAGAATCAATGAATTGCATCCGTCGTACCTTCCATTGCAGTATCCTTTGCTATTTCCATATGGAGAAGATGGATATCATCTTGGTTTAAATTTACAACCCACGATTTCTCTTGCAAAAAAACCGCGCTCCCGGATCAGTTTACGAGAGTTTATGGCTTATCGCTTACAAGAAAGACATACTGAATCTTCCCATATACTACATTCAGGAAGACTTTTCCAACAATTTGTTGTTGATGGCTTTTGTATGGTGGAATCAGAAAGAATTTCTTACATAAGAAATCACCAGACGAAATTACGGAGCGAAAATTATAAAACAATACAGGAAACTGCGCAATCAGGTAATATTTCCTCTGCAGCTATTGGGAAAAAAATTATATTACCTTCATCATTTACAGGTAGCTCACGATATATGCAACAGAACTATCTAAACGCAATGGTCGTATGCCAACACTTTGGATTCCCTGATTTATTTTTAACATTTACGTGTAATCCTAAATGGCCTGAACTCCAGCGAATTCTGCACCATTACAATGATACATCAGAAAACAGGCCTGATCTTTTAGCGCGATTATTTAAAGTGAAACTGGAAGAGCTATTGACAGATTTGAAAATAAACAAAAGACTAGGAGAAATTAATGCAGGTATTTTACACTGCTTATATTCTATACTCTCGGCTAATCCTTTTAATCTAATTTTGTACTCCTTCTTTTTCAACAGTTAATTACATAGTGGAATTTCAAAAACGAGGACTAACGTGGATTTGCTTTGGGCAGATTACAACATATTAATCCGAATACTGGAGAACTATACTATTTACGAATGCTATTGAATAAAATTCGAGGTCCCATATCATTTGAACATATTCGCACAATCAATGGGGAATTACAAGCAACATTTAAAGATGCGTGCAGAGCATTAGGCCTTCTGGACGATGATGAAGAATATATCAATACAATAAAAGATCAATGGCAATGGGCATCTCCAGCATATCTTCGAATGTTATTTGTCATATTGTTGACATCGGAATGTCTGTCATCTCCAGAACGTGTAACAACGTCGACAACATATTAATCCAAATGCTGGAGAACTATACTATTTACGAATGCTACTCAATAAAATCCGAGGTCCCATATCATTTGAACATATTCGCACAATCAATGGGGAATTACAAGCAACATTTAAAGATGCGTGCAGAGCATTAGGCCTTCTGGACGATGATGAAGAATATATCAATACAATAAAAGAGGCCAGTCAATGGGCATCTCCAGCATATCTTCGAATGTTATTTGTCATATTGTTGACATCGGAATGTCTGTCATCTCCAGAACGTGTTTGGCTAACAACGTCGCTTCTTTTATCCGACGATATACTATATAAACGTCGGCGTATATTAAAATTACCAGGTTAGCTTTCTTAATATCATGCCATGGTTTATATAAGCATATTATTAAGATATTAAATTATTATTGAAAAACTGCAGATTTCAACATGTCCGAGAAGGACATCCAAAACGTTGCTCTTGGCGAAATAGAACAACTGCTACAGAAAAGTAATAAATCTCTAAAACAATATCCTTCAATGCCATTCCCTACAGAAGCTCATAATCAATCAATATTAAACAGATTAATATACGAAGAACTATCTTACGACCGAGAAAAAACGCAACTTGAATTTACAAATTTAAAATCCCAATTAACAACAGAGCAGTACACTGTTTTTAATGAAATTATGGAAGCAATCAACCAAAAAAATGGAAAAATATTCTTTTTATATGGACATGGAGGCACCGGCAAAACATTTCTGTGGAGTACACTATCCACGGCAGTGAGATCTCGAGGTCAAATTGTCCTAAACGTTGCGTCAAGTGGAATTGCTTCATTATTGTTACAGGGAGGTCGTACTGCGCATTCCCGATTCGCGATACCGATTGACGCAAATGAGAACTCATTGTGCAATATCAAATTGAACACAAATCTAGCAGAACTCATAAAGCAAACACAGCTTATAATATGGGACGAAGCCCCGATGGTACATAAGTTCTGTTTTGAAGCATTAGATATAAGCATTAAAGATATCATGGGTTTAGTTGCTCCTTTCTTGAAAACTAAACCTTTTGGTGGAAAAACAGTAGTTCTCGGAGGTGATTTCCGCCAAATCTTACCAGTTATAACAAAGGGCACAAGACATGACACTGTTCAAGCGTGTATAACTTCTTCTTATATTTGGAACTATTGCCGTGTATTGAAATTAACCCAAAATATGCGTCTACGTGTCAGCAATAGTTCCTTAAATCATAAAGAAATAGAAAACTTCTCGAAATGGATTTTAAACTTAGGAGACGGATCTTTACGCGCATCAGATAATAATGAGTACCTTATAGATATACCAAAATATTTATTAATTACCGAGACGACAAATCCAATTGAAAGCATTATTAGACATGCGTATCCTAATATTAAAACCGAATTCAAAGATCCATTGTTCTTCCAAGAACGAGCTATCTTATGTCCGACAAACGAAATCGTTGATGAAATAAACGACATGCTTTTACAATCACTACCCGGCGAGCTGAAAGAATATTTAAGCTCAGATACATTGTGCACAACCGATTCTAACAACAACGACACATGTGAACTGTATAATACAGAATTTTTAAACAGCTTGAAATGCCCTGGTCTTCCTAACCACTGTTTAATACTTAAAGAGGGAGCTCCCATTATACTTTTACGAAATATTGATCCAACACTCGGACTGTGTAATGGAACACGACTACAGATCACTCAACTGGGTACTAATATTATAGAAGGCAAAATAATCAACGGAACACATGCTGGAAACAAAGTTTTCATACCACGGCTTCCTTTAATTCCAACCAATACAAATTTACCCTTCAATTTCAAACGAAAGCAATTCCCGGTTATGTTATGTTTTGCAATGACAATCAACAAAAGTCAAGGGCAGAGTCTCAGTAGAATTGGTATATATCTACCGAAACCAGTTTTTAGCCACGGACAATTATATGTTGCAGTTTCAAGAGCAAAAACTCGAGAAGGATTAAAGATTCTTATTTTAGATGATGTCGGAAAATGCGTATCAAGCACAACAAATGTTGTATACAAAGAAATATTTAGTAATATATAATTTTAAATACAATGCACAATTCAGTTACCTTTGGTTTCATAATATTTTTCAATGTAACGTCACATTTTATGAACATTTGTTCTGCACATAATTTCATTGTTTATCAGTAATTATATAAATATGCAATTTATACCGAACCCGCGCGAAGCGCGGGGATAACACTAGTGTACATATATATATATATACGCATGTCATTATCAAGATAACAATAATTATATTATATTCTAAAATATATGCTTTATACTTTGCAATATATATTGATACATATATACATATCGATGGATCATTAACTTTTAATATGATATCGACACAATCTTTCTAATTAATTAAGAAGAAAAAATACAATATTATACGTTACATGTATTATTTTTAATTTCAAATTTTTACGATCTCAATCTAATCCATTTTGGATTCGATTTCAAGTAAAGGCAATTATATAGACCCCGTGGAATATATATCCGCGGTAATATAAATTTAAATATATATCATATTATAAAGGCATCGTGGACTAAGTCCCGATCATAATATATTATACTATATGATTTCGCGGGTTAAGTCATCGATTAATATATTTATTTTATTTTGTTACTTATTTTGTTTATGTGGAAGACGGAAAAATTCGCTTCATTATTTATATCCCCCCATTATTTCTTTAACTTCTCTTTTTATTTTTTTATTATTGTTATATGGATGACTACATCACCAATTTTTACATTATATTTATTTTATTTTGTTACTAATTTTATTTATGTGGAGAATAAAAATTCACCTTATTGTTTATTAACTTATGTTTTTTTATTATTTAATTGTTAATTGGTTAAATTAATCTAAAAATGAATTATTTATAAATATATTTATAAATATATTTATTTTATTTTGTTACTTATTTTATTTATGTGGAAGACGGAAAAATTCACTTCATTATTTATTTAACTTACTTTTTTATTATTTTATTATTGTTCTAAGGAAGATCATGTATTTTTTTTATTATATTTATTTTATTTTGTTATTTATTTTATTTATGTAGAGGAGGGAAAAATCTACCCCATTATTTATTTAACTTCTCTTTTTATTATTTTTTATTATTGTTATATGGATGACTACATCACCATTTTTTACATTATATTTATTTTATTTTGTTACTAATTTTATTTATGTGGAGAATAAAAATTCACCTTATTGTTTATTAACTTATGTTTTTTTATTATTTAATTGTTAATTGGTTAAACTAATCTAAAAATGAATTATTTATATATATAGACAGATCTAACATATTAATTATAATATTTATTTAATCTTTTTAATGTCATAACTCATTTTTCTTTACATTTCTTCAATGATAAGAGACATTCATGTCGAATTTGACGAATCTCAAAATTACGGTATTAGATGCCTCTAGAAAAAAACTATATGACATGAGCATTTGATGGTAAAATGCATGTAAAAGGAAAAAAGCTCATTGTCACGATTGATAAAAATAATAATTCCTCAAAAGAGAAAAAAAATAAAACCATGATAATTTTACGCCATCATATTTCCGATGGGTTAAAAAAATTAATATCGAACAAAAGATCGATTTGATCACAAAAAAATGTGATCCTCTCAAAGACAAAGAATGATTATTTGAATTTGAGATTCAATGATTACAAATATGTGGATGAATATCATTCTGCGATGTTCGAAATAATCTCCACGATGGAATTATGTGGAGAAAAGACAAGTGATTATGATAAGCTAGAGAAAACATTATCGATATTCCATGCTGATAATGTAACTTGACAACAACAATATCATACGAAGTATTTTAAAACCTATCACGAATTATTACAACTTCTCCTCGTTGCAGAACAACAAAACTAGCTATTAATGAAAAATTATCATGCTTATCCCACTGATTCTGCACCATTTTATGAAACGAATGCGACTTCGTCAAATTATAACCACTGGCATGATCGTGGAAATGGATATTTACATGGTTGTTGTCGAGGCCGTGGATGTGGTTGCAGTCGTGGAAATGTATATGGTAGAGGACTAGGTCGGAACAATCCACCAAATAATTTCGATCATGGAGAAAATAAAAGGAAAGATCATCGAGTGATTGAAAATGAAAAGGTGAATAAAAAGCGAAAAGATACAATATGTAATCGATGCAGTATGAATGGGCATTGGTCCCAAGTGTGTAGTACACCAAGATATTTTGATTTATACAAGAAGTCACTAACAGATAAAGAAAAAAAAATGTTCAAACGAATTTTGTCTCTGCTGATCTCGATGATTTCTTGGATGACGACAAGGGTGTAATGCATGTAGACATCACAGATTTTGTGTATTAACATGATAAAAAGGATGAGGAAAGAAAATAAGATATCGACATGAATTTCTTTTATTACATTGTCTCATTTTAAGATTTAGCTTGTTTTATTATTTTATGATGTATTCGTCCGTTGTTTAGATTATCTTAGTTTTATTAGATTATCTTTTATTGTAATATTTCATTACATCGTTATAAATAATATGCAATGTTTGCTTCATATTTTCAGGTTTATCCATATCTTTATTTCGTCCGTTGTTTAGATTATCTTAGTTTTATTAGATTATCTTTTATTGTAATATTTCATTACATTGTTATAAATAATATGCAATGTTTGCTTCATATTTTCAGGTTTATCCATATCTTTATCAGATCAAAGTAACACAAAATATGTTACAATCAAATATCAACGATGGAGACATATGTCTAGCCGATTGTGCTACAATACACACAATATTGAAAGATAAAAAATATTTCTCCAAGTTGAGAATACATGAATCCAGTGTCACTACGATGTCTAGAAGTGTAAAAATAATTGAGGGATGTGGAGAAACAAACTTTATAATGTCCGGAGGACAAAATTTATTATACAAGATACATTGTTCTCTCCATAATCCTAAAGAAACTTATTGAGTTTCAAAGATATTCGCCGAAATGGCTATAATGTTGAAACAATAAATGATGAAAACTGTGAATATCTTTATATCATAACAATTGTTTCTAAAATGAAACATACTATGGAAATATTACCAACTTTATTCTTTGAATTATATTTCACAAAAATAAAAATGATGGAATCATATGCCACATTCAACACAAAGTATGAAGACATATTTAAGATTTGACATGATCGATTATGTCACCCTAGTTCAAAATGATGCAGAGAATCTTTTAAAATTCCAATGTTCATTCATTAAAACATGAGAAGATATTTCAATCTCATGAGATTGTATGTAGTGCTTGTTCTAAAGTAAAATTGATAATAAGACCATCATCGGTCAAAGTTAGACATGAATCACCATCATTTTTAAAACGATTACATGGAGATATATGTGGACCTATTCATCCACCAAGTAGACCATTTCGATACTTTATGGTATTAATCAATGCTTTAAGCAGATGGTTACACATTTGCCTATTATCAATCCGCATTATTGCATTTGTGAGGTTTCTTGCTCAAATAACAAAATTACGAGCTCAATTCTCTGATCACCCTGTTAAGAAGGTGTGGCTTGATAACACTAGTGAATTCAATTCTCAAGCTTTCAATGACTATTGTACATTGATTGGTATTGAGATTGAACATATCGTACCACATGTTCATACACGAAATGTTATGCCCGAGTCATTGATTAAACGTATCCAACTTATTGCTCGACCATTGCTAATGAAAACAAAATTCCCAATTTTTGCTTTGGGACACACCATTTTACATGTTGGAATACTAATTCAAATAAGGCCTAATGCTTATCATAAATATTCTTCATTGCAATTAACAGATGACCAATAACCAAATATATCTCATCTACGAGTATTTGGTTGTGTAGTATATATTCCGATTGCTCCATCGCAATAGACCAAAATGGACCACAACGCAGATTGGGAATTTATATTGGATTTAATTCACCATCTATCATTAGATATCTTGAACCACAAACAGGTGATGTGTTCACAGCTAGTTTTGTTGATTGTTATTTTAATGAAAATGAATTCTCACCGTTAGGAGGAGGAATAAAACAAGCCTCACAAGATTTAACATGGAAAACACAATTACTGTTATATCTTGATTCTCCTACAAAAAAAAAATGTACTATGAAAGTACAAAATATTATACATTTGCAAAATATTGCAAATCGACTTCTAGATGGGTTCAATGTTATAACTCAGATTCTAAAATCATATGTACCGGCTGCAGATGCATCTGCTTGTATAAAAATATCAAAAGGGCATGCAGGTGAAAGAATTTCAAATGAGTCTATAATACGCTTGAAGCATGGACGGGTTCAATGTTATAACTCAGATTCTAAAATCATATGTACCGGCTGCAGATGCATCTGCTTGTATAGAAATATCAAAAGGGCATGCAGGTGAAAGAATTTCAAATGAGTCTATAATACGCTTGAAGCATGGACGACCACTTGATTCTAATGATAAACATTCTCGAAAGAGAAAGAAGTTTGATAATGATGTTGATTCTGCAATAAAAGAAAAGTATTTGGACCCATCGTTCACACTTCCAATGGTGTTAAACCAGTTGGATGCAAATGGGTTTTTGTACGAAAGAGAAATGAAAATAATGAGATCACGAGATATAAGGCACGCCTTGTCATACAAGGGTTTTCCCAGAGACCTAGAATCGATTATGAGGAAACATATTCCCTTGTTATGGATGCAATCACATTTAGATATTTGATATGTACCTTATAGATTTAGTTGCGACATATCTATATGGATCTTTGGATAATGATATATACATGAAAATCCTTAAAGGATTAAGAATACCGAAAATATCAAACTCAAAACTTAAAGAAAGTTGTGCAATCAAATTGCAACGATTTTTATATGGACTAAAACAATCTGGACATATGTGGTACAATCGTCCAAGTGAATATCTATTAAAAATGGGATTCGTGAATAACCTTATTTGTCCTCGTGTATTTATTCACAAAACAGCTAGTGGATTTGTGATTATAGATGTTTATGTGGACGATCTGAATAAAATTGGGACCTCAAAGGAGATTGAAAATACTTAAAACTATCTCAGAGGAGAATTTGAAACGAAAGACCTTGGACAGACAGAGTTTTGTATTGGTTTACAAATAGAACATCTAAAGAATGATATATTTGTACATCAATCAAGTTATACAAAAAGAGTATTAAAACACTTTAACATAGATAAATCAAATCAATTAAGCACTCCAATGGTATGTAGATCTTTAAACGTTGAAAAATATCCATTTCGTCCTTGCGAAAATAATGAAGAGATACGTGGACCAGAAATACCATATATGAGTGCGATAAGGGCTTTCTTGTATCTAGCAAATTGCCCTTGTCCCGATATAACATTTGCTACTAATCTCTTGTCTCGATATAGTTCATCCCCTACACGTTGTCATTAGACAGAGATTAAATATATTTTATCTTAGAGATTCCAATCGTGAGTTGATTGGTTTTGCAGATGCATGTTATCAGATCCTCATAAAGCTAGATCACAAACAAATTATGTTTTCACAATTGGAGGCATTGCGATATCAGGGGGTTCACAGAAACAAACATTAATTGCAACATCTTCAAATTATGCTGAAGTCATAGCACTTTATGAAGCAAGTAGAGAATATGTGTGGCTCAAAGCTTTAACTCGACACATATAAGAGACATGTGAATTATCAACCAATATCAACCCAACAATACTATAGGAAGATAATATCGTATGCGTTGCTCAAACAAAGGAAGGATATATATCAGAAGTGACAGAACAAAGCATCTCCCTCCAAAATTGTTCACGTATACTCAAAAGCTCGAGAAGAAGAAAGAAATTGATGTTCAATACATCTGATCATACGAAAATATAACGACTTATTCACAAAAGTGTTCCTTACTTCAACATTGAGAAAAAACCATTCGTATTATCGGGATGTGTCACCTTCGAAACTTGCGAAGAACAAAACTTTGACAAATTGAAGATGATTTTTTTATGGCTAAAGATACAGTCAATAAAAATTCAAAGAAAAATGTTAGAAAATGAATATCTTGGACTCAATCCATAATTATTATTTAATTTTAAAAAGTTGATAATACTTGCGTATAAAAATTTGTTCTTCTCTTCTGCATCTCCGTATCCATTTCTCTTTGGTAAATTTATTTAGTTTCTTATATATTTTACATATATTATAATATTATATATTATAAAGTTAAAGTTACTTATATACATTATATATACATACATATACACAATAATAATTATATTATATTCTAAAATACATGCTTTATACTTTGCAATATATATACGTATATATGTTATTATTTTTTAACAGGAATAAGATATCACCACAAATATAAAATATTACAAATATAACTTTAAAATGTATGGTTATTGTTAATTTTGTCTAAAATGACAACATCAAAATATAATTAGACTTAGAAAAATAATCTATATTTACTTTCTTAGTTCATGAGTAGACTGGCGACTCATATGGACCGTAAAAATCTGAATCCAATCCATAAATCGTTTTTTTAGAATGCCCTTTTAATTAATCTACCATTGTATAATTAAAGTCAGAATCAATCTACACACAAACGACCCATTTAACATGCCTACCAAGATTAGAAAAATTTGGCTTAAACACTTTAGACATTAAAATCAACTAGAATCAACTACAAAGAGAGCATCTCACAAGACCATTCTCATTGCAATCTATGCATCTTCTCCACATCTCATCATGACCTTCTTCTTCATCCACAATGAGCACTCTCGAGCTCCCATTGCAAGTCGAACATATCAAAAACCGTTCGTCCGCACACTCCTCACATGGAGACTTCTCTGGCGATGTTAATCCTTCTAGAAGCTTCTTCAGCTTCCCCTTCTCGTTCAAGATGACCGCTTCCTCTCCTCCTCCTATGTATCTGCCTCTTATAAACAGCCTCGGAGGTGTAACTTTCCTCCCAAGTAACCTCCACATCTCTTCTCTGTAGCCTTTATCCATCGAAACGTCTCGCTCACGGAACGATACCTTGTGGTTCTCCAATAAGAACCTCGTCCTTCTGCAGGCCTCGAACGTCTTCCTCACTCCGCGGAGACTTGTCGTGTACAAGACGACCGAGTCTTCACCTCCCGGTGGGCATTTCTCTTCGAACTCCGACAAGATGTCTACTTGATATTCTTGTTCAATGGCTTCTTGCGTCTCCTCCTCAGGCTTTGTTGTCGGTCTGAGACCCTCCATGTGCGGCTTCTCGTTGGTGTCTGTTTCATGCTTCTCATCTCTCTGAATCTGGTGATGGAACTTGGGGCTGTGATGAAGAGCAAAGCCTGGTTTCAGGGTCCCAATAGAGGTGATAAGCCTGAATTTCTTCACTAATCTCTCCTTCATTCCCTTCATTGCTGCGACGGAACCCAATTCGAGAAACGTAATCGATAGCGATAAAAGAGAAGAATAGATAAGAAAAGGAAGAAAGATTTCTGAGTTTAGGTTCCTCCTTTTTCAACCTGTGGGTACCAAGTGAAATAAAAGCCTTCAAAAGCCACTTTTTCTTGATGGGTTTATAGAAGAAAAAAGGAAACTTTTTTACTTTGATGGGTCATGGTAGCATTAAAGTAGATATCATTAGACCACAAAGCTCAACCAGAAGAATAGAGGGAACTCTTCACCATTACCCAATTTCACAATGGATTTGTTATAAAATAAAAAAAATCATCTTTTTGTGGAAAAATGAGATGTCTAAAAGAATGCATTGAGCAATGTTAACAAGAAGGATAATGCTAATGCATGTCTTGTCTTTACATTTTCCATATGAACGTGCAATGATGTAATGTGGGTAAAGTAGGTCAGCTTTCGCTTGCCACAGGAACTGGTCTTAGATTCATATCTCAAAACTCAATAAATATTTTGGTTTCTTAAAGATTACTACATTTTTCATTAAACTAACTATTGATTTTCTTAATTTTTTTTATTCTTATGAACATTGCATCAAAACACGATGAAAAAGAATATGACTTTGGTATGTTTTGGTTGAAGAAGCAAAAAATACAATCTGTAGAATTTTTTTTGACAGAGTAATAGGTGACAAAATCCATTATTTTTATTTATCTATTGATAATCCGTCATAATGTTTCTGCACGATTATCATCGTAATGCGTAGTTCTTCTTGTATCCATGGCTCGCGTTCTTCAACATAATCGGTAGATTCTCGAAGACATAGACGCTCAATCAAATTAGAGTTGGAGATGAACGAGGAAGTTGTCGAACATTGACAAATGGGAGTTTTCATTCATGAATCTGGATTCTCAAAGAATGTCGGAAGATCTTGACCGTAGATTCCTTGGGTATATTTGTTTAGGATTAACGGATGAGATTTCGCAAATGACTATTGTATCGTGTGTTTAACGACATATGATTGTTCCCATTTAGGTAGATCGCTTTTCCTTTTTAAAACTGAAATTAATATTTTTTTCTGCCATGGTAGTTGGCATACATATATATATATATATGATTAGTTAATTACTTCCAAACAGATGTCGAAATTGTGAAGTCCAATATGCCCACAACAACCTCTTGTATAAACAACATCGGAAATAATAGCATTTATTCAAAAATATTTTGAATATTTATAATATTAACCCATTTATATATCCATTAACAAATCTAATTATTTCATTATTTTTCCTTCTCAACCAAAATACTTACTGTTTTTTTTTATCTCTTCGTATATTTTTATTAAAAATGTTAGTTTATGATATTTGCAATATTTTGTAATTATCCATATTTTCTATTTTATTGAGAATCTATATTGTTATTTTTATTATACATATTTGTTATTATTATTGATATTTTCAATTGTATTAAATATTTATAGATTTGAAAATATAAAGATATTTGGAATATTTTAATAGGAGAAAACCAAACAAATTAACAATTTTATTAAAAAAATCAATGATCAATTTGGGAAGAAATTTAACAATAAAAGGAAGATTTGGTTGCACGCCTAAACCACTATCCATCATATTCGTGCACCGAAAATTCAAGAGTGAGAAAGTAAGTTTAGGATTTAGGGTTGAGTGAGTCAAAAGTTTTTGTGAACGCATGATGACATTAGAGAGGAGTGTTTGTAATATAAACCTTAAATAATAAAATTTTGAAGACTTATGAGTGAGTGATTCAAGGGAGAATCATTCGGGAATCTAGGATTATTTTAAGAATAGTTTCAGATGGTTCACACAAGGTGTTGTGTGACGTTTTGCTTGGATTTTGGATTCAAGACAAGTATTATACTTAGAGCGAGTGTCTTAGTCGTGTAATGAAGGTATACTCACTGAAAAACTGAGTTATACATTATGAGTGTTATGTAGCAAAAGCATCATAAGAAATCATTATATGTCTACTCTCTAAATTTTCTATTGCTATAGAGCTTGTAACGGATTAGAGGAGTTAACCTCACACATCTATGAGAGATCTAAGGAGAGATGGATACAACACAAGATATCTACTCATATTGCAAACTAGTAATGCTAAATGCACCCAGTTATGGGTATTGGAAAGTTAAAATGAAGACGAACATTCGTGGAATCAATGAAGACACATAGGGAGCTATCAAGTATGACTGGAATCCTCTAATGGTGGTTAATGAACATGAAAATAACACGAGAAGTCACTCGAACAATGGACGTCGACCAAAAAAAGACTATCCACATATAATGTAAAAGCAATGGCTACCATATTTGCTTCAGTTGATATGGATGAATTCGAACAAATACAAGGATCTGAATCTTAAAATACAAGGATCTGAATCTTCAAAAAAGCCTGGGCACTAATTTTAGAATCTTGAAGTGGGAGAAAACGAAAATGTAAAAGAGTTTAGTGGAAGACTCAATGTGTTTGCAAATGAAACACATGTGTTTGGCTAATCATATGAAAATAAGAAGCTAGTAACAAAAAATCTTGAAGTGGGAGAAAACGAAAATGTAAAAGAGTTTAGTGGAAGACTCAATGTGTTTGCAAACGAAACACATGTGTTTGGCTAATCATATGAAAATAAGAAGCTAGTAACAAAAATTTTTCGTTGACTTCCTCAAATATTTGTTACTTAAAAAACTGCAATAAATATGGCTCACAAAACTGATACAATAAGTTTCAAAGAAATAGTGAGAAATGTTTCGACATATGATATGTAGCTACAATTGGAACAAGATTTTACTAGCAAAGAAATCAATCAAGGTAGCTATACAATTAGTTGAAAAGTGGAAGATTGGTCTCTCTTAACGAAAAATTTTAACAAGTTTATAAAGAAGCCTGATGCGTACCCAGAGAAAGCAAAAAAATCAATAATACAATGCCATGTATACAATGGGTATGTGCATATGAAAAACGAATGTCCAGTGTTCAAAAAAGAGAATCATTGTTGAAGACCTTGAGCACAACAAAATATTTTAATTATAAAATATTTGAACACACGAAAAATGAATGTGAAAATTAGGGGTGGGCAATCCGAGTTACCCGGACCGACCCGAACAACCTCAATTGTTTGGAATATGGGTTACCCTAAGAACCCATATGGGTTCAAATTCTAGAATTTATTCGAGTCCGGGTCGGTCCGGTTCGTGTAAAACCCGAGGAACCTGGATAACCCAATTTTAAAAATAAAAATTTTAAAAATATAATTTAAAATTTTAAAAAAATATAAAAATTAAAAAAATACTGATATATTTTCTTATATATATATATTATTTTATGTTATATTTAATATTTTCATTTTTTATATTAAAAAATGAATTATCCAAATAATTTTAACTTAAATAACCCAAATTAATACCCAAAAAACCCGAACTCGAACAATCTCAATAATCCAATTATCTGAAGAATCCAAATATCCAAATGTAATTCGGATTATTTCGGGTCCAATGCATTTGAACTTGAACAATCCGAACACGAACAAAATCCAGACCGGAAACATTCGGGTTCAATTCAGGCCCAATTTTTCAAAACCCGAGGAACCCGAACCGAACTGAAACCGAAGAATCCGAACCGAAAACTGGATTGCCCATCCCTAGTGGAAACGATCAAAGAAGATCTGGAAAATTGTTTCAATAAACACTACCAAAAAACACGCAGTTTTCAACGGACGGGGCAACTGATCCGTCCGTTGGAATAATGTACTACCGGATTGCAACGGATTTGGTGAAAATTGCAACGGGTAAAAAGCCGTTGCAATCCGTTACAAATTTCAACGGATTTGTAACGGAAAACCCCCGTTGGAATGTGCGTTGGAATCCGTCGCAAATTTTAACGGATTGCAACGGAGATCTTCCGTTGGCAATGTCCGTTGGAAGATCCGTTAGAAACCGGACAAATGCATTCCAACGATCGTTCATTGCAACTTCTAACGGATGCCCGTTAGCAATCGCAACGGATGTCCGTTGATGTTATGAAGTCGCAAATTTTAACGGATTGCAACGAAGATCTTCCGTTGGCAATGTCCGTTGGAAGATCCGTTAGAAACCGGACAAATGCATTCCAACGATCGTTCATTGCAACTTCTAACGGATGCCCGTTAGCAATCGCAACGGATGTCCGTTGATGTTATGAATTTTGAGGCCACCGGTTTAAATAAATTCACGTGAACCTCCAACGGGCATCCGTTGCAACTTCCAACGGATGCCCGTTGGAATGTTCGCTACTTAAATCATACCAAAGTGTGCATCAAACCATCATAACAAAAACATTTTCGAAAAAATGTCGTCGTCTTCAAATCGAAATATATAGATCAAGAGAGTGGATGTATAGAAGAAAAGATCCTGTAACCGAAGAGATTACGCAAGAATTCTTACACGGATTGGAACAATTCATGAGTTTTGCATCGATGCAGCCTTTGTGTCAAGAACGTGGGACAATGTTATGTCCATGCAAAAGATGCAAAAACATGAAGTATCGAAGTCAAGAAATTGTTTGCAAACATCTTTATAAGGTGGATTTCGTTGAAAATTACGAAATTTGGTTTTTTCACGGCGAAGATTGTGGTGTTAGAGATAGTGTGCAAGATGCACAAGTAGAACGAAATAAAGAAGTTATTTATGAAGCATCAACGACCAATCCATATGTGGAAATGGTATCGGATGCTTTTCCTGGAGTTGTTAATGAACAAAACGCATGAAGAGATGCCGAACATTGATGCACGTCGATTCTTCAACCTATTGGATTCGGTGAAACAACCTATATATGAAGGTTGTCATGAAGGTCAGTCTCGTTTATCTTTATCGTCAAGATTCATGAGTATTAAAATAGACTACAATGTGGCTGAAAATTGCATGGATTCATTTTGTAAAACAATGCGGGAATATTTACCAGAAAATAATCAACCTCCCGACATACTACGAAACAAAGAATGTGTTAAAAGATTTGGGAATACCACATGAGAAAATTGATGTTTGTAGAAACAGTTGCATGTTGTTTTGGGGAAATGATAAAGACTTGTTGGAATGCAAGTTTTGCGTTGCAAGCAGATTTTGGCCTAAAAAACCATCTTCACGGAAATATATACCATACAAGAAAATGTTCTACATACCTGTAGCAAACAGGTTGAGAAGGTTATATGAATCGAAAAAACCGCTGCAGCAATGAGATGGCACGCAGAACACTCCACGGCCGAAGGTGTAATGCAACATCCATCGGATGGTCAGGCTTTGAAAGATTTCAATGAAATATTTCCCGAGTTCGCGTATGAAACGAGAAACATTTATCTTTGCCTGTGCATGGATGGTTTTAGTCCCTATGGAAAATCTGGAAGTCAATATTCTCTATGGCCGGTGATTTTGTCGTGCACGGATGGTTTTAGTCCCTATGGACAATCGGGAAGTCAATATTCCCTATGGCCGGTGATTTTGTCTCCTTATAATTTACCTCCCGAGATGTGTTTGAAAAGAGAGGTAATGTTTCTGACGTTGCTTATTCCAGGACCAGAACATCCGAAGAAAAGTTTCGATGTATTTTTGCAGCCCTTAATTCATGAATTACGACAGTTGTGGAACGAAAGAATCCTTGCTTATGACGTCAGTACTAAGCAAAATTTTAGATTGAAAGTAGTCTTGTTGTGGACAATTAGCGATTTTCCTGCCTATGGAATGTTATCGGGATGGAGCATGCACGGAAGATTAGCATGTCCTTATTGTATGGAGGATACAAATTCATTTCGACTAGTACATGGTAAGAAACCATGTTGGTTTGATTGTCATAGAAGATTTCTTCCTCGTGGTCATGCTTTCCGGAAAGATAAAAAATATTTTCGGAAGAATGTGGTATAAAAAGAAGAGGCACCGTGCATGGAAACCGGAACACATATCCTTTACGAAAGATTGAACACAATGGAGGATTTACAAGAATCGATAGAATGCGGTGGAGATCGTGGACATCATAAACCAAAAGGTCAAGGTGAATGGCATAACTGGTATAAACGTAGTATCTTTTGGGAACTACCATACTGGAAATCATTGATATTACGTCATAATTTAGATGTTATGCATATCGAGAAGAAATTTTTCGATAACATCATAAATACTGTTTTGAATGTGATGGGTAAAACCAAGGATAATATACAATCAAGAAAAGATTTGAAGTCAATATGTCGATGACCTGAGTTGGAATTATGAGATGGAAGGTCACCTATCCCGGTATTCAGATTGTCTGGTCCGGCGAAAATAACATTATTAAAGTGGTTAAAAGAGGACGTTAAGTTTCCCGATGGATATGCATCGAACATTGCTCGGTGTGTGGATATTGTTGGTTCGAGGCAGATCGAATTGAAACTTTGTTTGCAGCGCTCATATAGATGGCAGAGAATTCATACAACGCACATCTACACAGCATGGATGCGCGACATGCAGGTTCGGATACGTCTGATGATGAACGGTGCAAAATGAAACTTCTACGCCAACAATAGCAAACTGAGATGGGCAACGGAAGCGGTCTTCAGTAAATTGATGGAGCATTGGGAGTCCGCGGAATTCAAGGCCAAGAGCGAGAAGGCCAAACAATGTCGCTACGGTGAGAAGGTTCCTGGAGATGGTCCGCATCGCCATACTTCGGGATCAAAATCCTTCACAAAAAGAATAAAAGAATTGGTTAAATTTTAATTATTTAAATTTTTTGTTTGTTTAAATATTTATCTAACAATATTTATTTTATATTATAGATGCAACGGATGTAAAGAGAACCGACTCTTCTTGAGCTGGTATTAGAAACCCATGCAAAGAAGAAGTCGGTTGTCGGGGAAGAGGCTGATGAACCCGAACTCGTCGATCCTCGAGCGGAGCTAACCGTGAGAGCTGTGATGGAGAAGATCACACAACAATCTCAAGCTTGCAGTGCAAGCCCCGACGACCTTAGTCCTTTTAAAAGGACAAAATTTATTTAGAGGTAAAACGTTATTTTTTTATTTATCAATTATTAATAAAATAATTTGTGAAAATCTAACGTTACTTTTGTTTGTATTGTAGTCGGTGAGACCGTATAAGGGACGTCTATACGGTCTCGGGACGCTTCAAAAGGATATCTTCGAGGACGCCACGACGATACCTCCCGCGGTGCAAGAGTTTTCGCAACAACGGCGGATCGAAGATCTCGAATCACAACTTCGAGAAACTCGAGCCAAAGTACAGCACCTGGAGAGCGTCATCAAGTTGATGTCGGGGCAAGAGAGGGGATAGACGTCGCAGCAAGAACCGGGTCCGATTCAGATGCAACGCCATCTAGAGGTGATGGCGATCACGGAGACGATATGGACCCCGCTGATTTAAACGAAATGTAATAGGGTAGATTAACGTAGTTTTAGTTTTAATTATTTTGTGAACAATTTAATATTTTAATTAAAAACTTTTTATTTATTTTAACAAATATTTTTAATTTTTAAAAATTTTATTTTTTTTCAAGATTTCCAACGGGCATCCGTTGGACTCTATTTCCCGCCAAATGTTAACGGTCGTCCTTTCCCGCCATTTTGCAACGGCCGTCCGTTGTTATTTCCCGCCAAATGGCAATGGATGCCCGTTGGAAAGCTGAATTTTTTTCCCACGTCATTGGCAACGGACGCCCGTTGCTTTTTTTTAACGGTCGTCCGTTGCACTGTTGCAATGGTGATCCATTACAAATAGTTCCAACGGGCGTCCGTTACCACTTTTCCAATGAAGATATCTGTTGCAATGTCCATTGAATAGTTGCAACGGATATAATCCGTTGGATGACCGTTTCGAATTGCAACAGATCCGCATTTCCAACAAACTATTCGCAACGGACGGGGATTCGTTGGCATCCGTTGGAAAGAGCGATTTCCAACGGATTTTAGGAATTTTCCAACGGATATGTCCGTTGAAAAATACCTGTTTTTTTGTAGTGAAAAAAAATAGAGTCAGATTCTAAAGACAAAAGTGATGACGACCTATATAACATTCGCTGGAATTATTGAACCCGATGAGAAATGAAGAAATATAGAAGAAGAAGATAGTGATGATGACCTTACCATAGTAGAGATATATGGAAAGTACGTCAAGATAAACAAACTCATTATAGATATTCTCAAAGAAATCGATTTAATACCTTGTGAAAGCTCAAAATGAAGGAAGAAGAAATGTCACTGGCTAAAAGCCAAATTGAGGACACAAAAAGAATTTTGAAGATGTTGACTAGGGGAACAAAATAGCTGGAATATCTCATCACAATAGGAAAGAAAGAACCAAATAATTTTGGTTTTGATAATGAAGGTGGAGAATCAAGCACACATGAAAAATTCGTCTCAGGTGGAGCTCTCACTAATGAAGGCGTACCTCGTATTTCATAGTGCACCACAGACGAAGGTCGACTTGAAATACATTAATAAAAAAGAAGACAAAGAATGTGCTATTATTCTGGAATGAAGGGTCATATCCTATCCACATGGTACTATCTCAAGAGACAATGAATACGAAAAAAATATTCTCCTTGGATGTCACGATGAACTCATGGGGAGTATATGTATTGGTCACCAATAATACATTGAGAATAAAATCGCCATTGGATGTTTTTACAATTTCGAGGTAAGTACTCTTCTTGGATACCTCCTAATTTAAGCAAATTCTGATTAAAAAAATCTGATTTATATTGCACTATTGCACATTCAAGATGAAAAAAATTCAAAGTGGTATTTAGATAGTGGTTATTCATGACACATGGAAGGAAATTTTATCTTCCTTTCAACTTAAAATAAAATGTCAAAGGAAAATGTGTGATTTTTGGAGATTTATGCAAGGGAAAGATACAAAATGTAATATTAAAACAATTGGACTACATGAGTTGACTAACATACATTTTTTGTAGAGAGTCTGAGCAAATGTAATAAGCATTACTTAATTATGTGACCAAGGATTAAATGTTCAATTCCCATATAAGAAATATGTAGTCACTATACAAATAAAGAGTATGTGCTTGTTGGGATTTAAGTTTCAATAATTGCTACATATGGATTCAAGAGTTAAAATGCTATAAATTCACACATCTTTTACTTCATGCATTCACTACTAGAAAATTGGAAATTAGGGACGGAATTTAGGAACCGACATTTCCGTTTCTAAATTTGGAAACGGATTAGACACGGATTAGGGACGAACGACGAAATCCGTCACTAATCCGTTCCCAAATTTGGGTACCGCGCAGTCGTGTCTAATCCGTTTCTAAATGAATAGATTAGAGACACGGCACGCCATCCGTCTCCAAAATTGGAAACGGATGGCATGTCCGTTTCCAA
>CM071871.1:33710881-33734054 GCA_036759665.1 Gynandropsis gynandra | reverse complement strand
GCATGATGAAAGCGCAAATGCCTAACATCGATTGGGATGCAATTCAGAGCAGTGATTCCGACGCGGAGTAATCGGACGGTTTAGTGTAATGTAATCGAACTTTTAGTGTAATCGAACTTTTAAAAATATGTAATGTAATCGAACTTTTAATGTAATCGAACTTTTAATGTAATCGAACTTTTAATGTAATCGAACTTTTAATGTAATCGAACTTTTAATGCAATCGAACTTTTAATGTAATCGAACTTTTAATGCAATCGAACTTTTAATGTAATCGAACTTTTAATGCAATCGAACTTTTAATGTAATCGAACTTTTAATGCAATCGAACTTTTAATGTAATCGAACTTTTAATGCAATCGAACTTTTAATGTAATCGAACTTTTAATGCAATCGAACTTTTAATGTAATCGAACTTTTAATGTAATCGAACTTTTAATGTAATCGAACTTTTAATGTAATCGAACTTTTAATGTAATCGAACTTTTAATGTAATCGATTAAATTTAAAAATTTTTATTTTTTTTTATTTTTTTTAAAAATAATAATTGGAAACGGAAATTAGTGCCGTTTCCAATTTTTGGAGGCCGATTTGGGACTACTTTTCCAGTCCCTAATTAGGGACGGATTGGGTACTACAATTTCCGTCCCTAATTAGGCACGGATTGGAGACTGGAAAAAATTAGAGACGCGCGATTGGATACTACCACTGGTCGTCTCTAATCCGTTCCTAAACTGGTTTAGGAACGGATTGGGAACCGATTTTTCGGTTCCTAAAACCGATTTTTCTTGTAGTGATTGCATCAACGATTGTGAAAATTTTAAATGAGAAGAAGAAAAGAATGTTGCACTAATAACTTGTATGCCACTTATTTGGATGAATCAAAATTATCATATTATGGTACGTATTTTTTTTAAACTTTTATGGCTCACTGTGATCGAGTACACATTTTTATAAGTACGAATATGGAAATTAATCATAATTTTCTCAAAGAATAAGTTGATAAAAAAACAATTACATATCGAATAAGTGTCCATTGAACGACAATTGGCTAATGTTTTTACAACACTTTTGGATTTAAATCGTTTTGTGTGTTTGTGGAAATCTATCTTGATATGTGAAATCTAAACTCAATAGATATTAATGTAATTATGAGGTAGAATAATTTATGCATAATTGCACATAAAAATATGAAGTCAAAGCATACAAGAGAAAATAAAACGTTAAACATGATGTTTCTGGGCTGAAACTTTAATTTCTTATATAACGTCCTTAAAGTGTGTAGATGTTGAAAAACACTCATACACTAATATACAAATGGAAATAAAGTACACAAGTTAGGAATGCACGATAGTTGATATTAGTGCAATGAGTACATTGGCTTAGGTCAAAATGGTGGAACGAATATCCAACTTCGATGTTCTAAAGGCATGATATGATCCTAGATCGATATTCTTTTACTAGATCGATAGAATTGGAAAGGAACCCACTACCAATCCAATTGTAGAACCTAAAACTTGTATTCTCAATAAATGACATCTTAAACCCTAACTACAACTCGAATAGAGAATCTCAGACTCAACGAATGATGCTACAACACTTCTGATTTAGTGTTGATAAGTTGGTGAAAAACCCAAAATCTTTTCAAGAGTTTGATAGCTAAATATATATGATTAGCAAGAAAAATACAAATTTTTTAATAAAAATTGGAGTTATAATGTCATACAATATGTCATCTAGGTACCAAATAATAATTTAGGATCTACTCCAACATTTAGAAATTGGTTAATTGGTAAAGATACATGTACTTGGTTTTCTGCTGGAAGACAACATCAAGTTCATCTTGGTTGAAGGGTTTAAGGAAGACGAAAAAGATTCATTTGATATTATGGATGACTGGTTACGGAGGGACCGTTTCATTTCCCTAGACTTGGCTTGGTTGTTGATATAGTATGGGAGCAAGCAGGCACGGTTTTTTAGTCAAGGTAAAATGAATGTCGTTGCTAATTTCCGTTCGGCCGACCTTCCCTTCTCTGCGCCCGCTCACGCTTCGCTGACCTATCACGTGCTAAAAAGAGTCGGAAGACGACACTCGTTCTTTATGCCAACCTTCAAAGGTTTTTTTCTTTCTTTAACTAATTACACAGATGAGGTTTTCACTCTATTTTCTATATAATCTGGAAAGACAAAAATCCTAAAACCTAGAAAGGAAGATTTTGTTATCTTACTAAATAGAATAAGAAACTTAACTAAATCCAGCATAAATACTCGATCGAGCTGTGTAAATTCTCGACCGAACACCGTTAAGTATTAAATCCTAATTTCGTAAAAAATAAAATGCGTTCGGCCGAGCATCAAATATGTTCGATTGAGTTCTCCCATGTTCGATCGAGTATGTTAGTGCTCGAACCGAACGATCAAGCCTTCCACATGCTCCATTGGTTCAAAGGATTCTTTTGGGTTGAGTTATCCTCTGCTTGAATTTTTTAATCCGTCCAGAATTAGGGATATATTTTTTAATCCGTCTAGAATTATGGAGATTAAATTAGAGACGGATTTTTTAATCCGTCCGGAATTTTGAAATCTAAGCTTATAAATTCAAGCAGAAATGAATATCGGGAGAAAAGAAAAGAAAGAAAAAGAGGATGAAGAAAGAGAAAGGGAAGGAATGGGAGGCAACGACTGCGGAGATGGAGGTGAAGACCGAGGGTCGGCCGAACATCAACTATGTTCGATCGAGTTCTCCCATGTTCGGTCGAGTCCCTTAGTGCTCGAACCGAATGATCAAGACTTCCACACGCTCCATTGGTTTAAATATTTCGTTTGGGTTGAGCTATCCTCTGTTCGGGTTGAGCACATCCACTACTAGAAATTTTTAATTTAGGGACAAAATTTTCGGACGGATTTTGATCTGTCCCTAAATTCTAGACAAAAATTTCAATCCGTCTCTAAATTCTAGACAGGTTTTAATCTGTCCGTAATTTACAAATTGAATTCTTTCAGTCCATATTTCTGGAAGGATTAAAGACTACCATCAATCCGTCTCTAAATTGGAATGAAACCCACTACCAATCCAATAGCTCGATAGAATTGGAATGAAACCCACTATCAATCAAATAATAGAACCTAAAACTTGTATTCCTAAATAAATGACGTCTTAAACCCTAACTACAACTCGAATAAATAATCTCATGTTAACAAGAAAGGTCGCGTCCCACTTTCTTCACTCAGGCTACGTGTCGCTCTTTTTGCTCAGGCCATATCCCACTCAGTCCTGTGTCCCGCTCCCTTCGCTCAGGCCGTGTCCTGCTTTGTGTTGTGTCCTACGTCCTGTGTCCCACAACCTTGTCAAGCCAATTTATGAGCTCCGCGATCTCCTATGCCTTATTAACCGCTCCAGCTCATGCATATTAGATTAAACTTGTGCCTTGCATTTGTACTTGTATTTTCCTTGTTTTCCTCCCTTTATACTTGTATAAATATGTACCTTTGTTTCTAAAGAACTGTATAAGAGAATAGTTAAATCTTATTCTCTCTTAATCTCTCGATCTTTCGCTCGATTTCAGTCTCTCTCAATCTCTCGATCTTTTCTCAATGTTTCTAATCTTACTTCCACTGAATCATCGTTAGTTTACAAAACCTACATGGTATCAATGCGGTGATCGAATCTCGAAAAATCTTTGATCAATTTTGTTTCTTTTGAAACTAATCTCTTTCAAAATTTGTTTTCGGACAAAACATTTTAATCTCTATTTGTTTTGTTTCTCTTTGTTTTCTTGGTCTCGTCATGGACTCGACCAAAAGCATTTCAATATCGTTCAATGGAAACAATTATTCCATTTGGACGAAGATTGCTAAGGCCAATCTTGAAATGTGAGGTTTTTGGGGTTTCGTGGTAGGATCAGATGTGAAACCGGTTGATTCAAGTGCCAGATAAGAAAAAAAGGAACAGAATAAGCTCACTGCCTTGGTTGTTTTAAAAAATTCTCTCGAATCTCATATACTTCGTACATATGGGCACATAGAGGTTTATAAGGAGATTTGGGACGAGCTGAAACAATTTTTTGGCAATGAATCCAATCTTAACCGTGTGAATGAAGTAAAGAAAGCCCTTACTAATCTAAGGCAAGAGGAAAAGCCTTTTAACCAGGCTTTGGTGATTTTAAGGAACCATGATCAGAACTCGATACTCTAAGGCCTCATGTTGCAGATCATGTGGAAATAGCTCAGAGAGCAAACCATGATTAGGTCTTTTGCCTTTTATTCTCCCTCGAAGACAAATACAACGAACTTATTCATTACATACTTCACCAAAAAGAGTTTCCCTCATTTAACGAAGTTTGAATGATGATTAAAAGAGAGGAAGGGGGAAACCGTCTCTTTAAAGGAATGACCGAGGAAGTTAATGTCTCCAAAAGCACCTCCATTTCTATCAACCCTTTTAAAAACTAGTTCTCTTGTGAGAATTACAAAAAAAAAAAAGGTCATACAAAGGATCGTTATTGGATCCTTCACTCCCATTTGAAGAACAAAAGCCGTGATGGCCAAGGTAAGGCTAATATGGCCTCTGAGTCTGAGTTTGTCACCAAGACAGAACTCGAGGAGTTTTTCCAAATTTGTAAGGCAAGAAATCAAACAAACAAAGCTGATGAAGAGGGAGGTAATGTTATCTCTGCTTTCCTTTTTTTTGAAACCATAATATAATAGATTCTGGCGCTACAAATCATATGATCAAAAGTCATAACTTGCTTAAAGATATAAAACCTCACAATGGCTCTGTTTTATTGCGAATGGGGAGAGTGTTCCAATTAAAAGAATAGGAAAGCTTAAGCTTTTCGGTCATGATACACGAGCTCTCTTCAAAATTTTCTAATGATCTTATCTCTATCCAAAAGCTTGCAAAAGACCTTAATTGCTATGTTTTTTTTTATTCTAACTCCTTTAAGGATATTGAATTTTTTTTTATTCTAACTCCTTTAGGATGCAGGATATTGAAAGCAAACAAGTAATCGGCAAAGGAAAGCTCCTCAATGGTCTTTATGATCTCGAGTCTATGTATTGTGATACTGAGGCCATGTTTCTATCAAATTCAAATATTGATAAAGTTTCTATGTGGTCTGTGAGACTTAGACACCCTCATAACAAAGTTCTAAGTATCATTTTCCCTGATCTTAAAGATAAACATGAAGCATGTGAAGTTTGCATCTTAAGAAAGCACGTAAAACAAGTTTTTCCAAACTCTGTTTTGGTTTATATAAACTATTTTGAACTGATCCATTTAGATGTTTGTAAAGCTCCATGTGTTTCTCGTGATCAAAAGAAATATTTTGTAACCTTCATCGATGAAATATCAAAGCTTACATGGCTTTATACTCTCTCGTCTAAGAGTTGTGTTTACGATGTGTTTGTGAATTTTTGTAAGCATATTTTAACTCAATTTGATGCTAAAATAAAATGTCTAAGGACTGACAATGGTGGAGAGTATACTAGTCTTCAGTTCGTAGGTACCCTAAAGAACAAGGCATTACACACCAAACCTCGTGTCCCTATAATCTGCAACAAAACGTAGTGGCCGAGAGAAAGAATATGCACCTAATGGAAGTCTCAAGAACTATCATTTTCGATCGAGATGTTCCTCAAAGGTTTTGGTCTGATGCGGTCATGACCGTATGTCACATCATTAATATAATTCCAACAAAGGTTTTAAAGGACAAATCACCTTATGAGGTATTAAACTCTACAAAACCTGATCTTGAGGACTTTAGAACTTTCGATTGTGTGTGTTTTGTTCTTGTTCCTGACTCACAGCAAAACAAGTTGGAACCAAGAAGCACTAAAGCAATGTTCATCGGATACTCGGTAAATAAAAAAGGCTACATGTGTTTCGATCCAAAATCTCAACATGTAATGGTGTCTCGAGATGTTATGTTCCTCGAAGACAAGATCTTTCATGATAAAATCACATTGGAAGAGATTAAAGGAATCTCGGAACCAAATGATATAGTTTTGTCCCTTAAAAACTTAGTAAATTCAATTTCCGAAACTAACAATGAAAAATGTCCCCTGCCAAGTGTACTTGAGCGCCATGAAAACCAAAATGATCAAGAAATCTCAAGAAAATGAAGAACTATAAAGCCATGATGAGATCATACCTTCTAAGCAAAATCATGAGGATGAAACTAGGGCCTCAAATCATGAGAACGGAGAACAAACCCATGATCATAACCAAAATGAGGATCATGACGTCGACGAAGTCGAAGGAAGGATTCTAAATGCGATAGTGCCTCGGAGAAGCACTAGAATAAGGCGACCTATCTCGGGATTGGATTCACAATCCCATTCAATGATGTGGTAACCACACCCTATTTTAATAGCGTGACAACCGAACACCCTATTCAAAACTTTTGCTCTTTAGCATTTATCTCTACTGATCACAGATATCGAGCGGAAGCCAGAATGGGAGGAAGCCATGGTCAAGGAGCTAGCAGCCTTAGAAAAGAATAAAACATGGAACCTTGTCCCTCTTCCTAAAGAAAAGAAGCCCATAGGAAGAAAATGGGTATACAAATCAAATATAAGAGTAATGGTGAGGTAGAATGTTACAAGGCTTGCCTTGTAGTGCAAGGGTATAATGAGAAGTATGGAGAAGATTATACTGAGACTTTTGCCCCTCTTGCTAAACTTCATTCTGTTCGCATTATCTTTTCTGTTGCTATTAACCTTAATTGGACTTTATGGCAGATAGATTTTAAAAATGCTTTCCTTCAAGGGAAAATAAAAGAAGAGATCTATATATAACCTCCTCTGGGCCTCCAAACCGAAAAAGGAGTCGTATGCAAACTAAAAGGAGCTCTCTATGGACTTAAACAGTTTCCAAGAGCTTGGTACTCTAGGCTCTATAATGCTGTTCGAAAGTATGGTTTTAAGAGCAGTGAGGCTGATCATTCCATGTTCATCATTCGAAACAATTCCTGTATCATCGTTCTCTTTGTTTATGTTGATGATATAATTATAACGGGTGATGATAATAAAGGAATAGAAAGTGTTAAACGTTTCTAAAAGAAACTTTTGATATAAAGGATCTAGGTGAACTTAAGTACTTTCTTTTAATTGAAGTAACTAGATCTTTTGATAATCTATTTCTTTCTCAACGACAATATGCTTTAGATCTTTTGAATGAAACATGTAAACTTGGATCTAAGCCAGCCAAGATCCCTAACGAAGATAAATTCAAAGACTTGAGTGAGGGGGAACCATTTTATCATATAGAACAATACAAACAACTTGTTGGTAAGCTAATATACCTCATGATAACAAGACCTGACTTGTGTTATGCTTTGAATTAGGTCAGCCAACATATGAATGCTCCGAAGGAACAACATTGGAAAATGGGGGACCGAATCCTCTGATGCATCAAAAAAGCTCCAGGAAAAGGTATACTAATGCGTAAAAACAACAATACTAGTCTAATTCGGTACTGTGACACAGATTGGGCCGGTGATCGCAAAGACCGAAAATCAACGACGGGATTTTGTACCTTTCTCTGGGGGAACCTTGTCACTTGGAGAAGCAAAAAACAATCAGTGGTCTCTCGATCCAGCGCTGAGGCTGAGTACCAAGCTATGGAAAATACAACATGTGAGCTTGTTTGGATCCGGGCTCTCCTCAAAGATCTTGGCCTCTAACACTCGTGGGCCATGGTGCTTCATTGGGATAATCAAGCAACAATTCACATTGCCTCCAACTCGGTGTTCCACAAAAGAACAAAACATATCAAAGTTGACTGTTATTTTGTTCGAGAGAAACTCGAAGATGGTGTCATTGAATTCATATACACAAGATGCTCAGATCAATTGGCCGATGTCTTCACCAAAGCCACAAGTGAAAAATTATGCAAAGATCTCCATAATCGAATTAGCCTCGTAGATATCTTCAGTAATTAGGCATCGAATTCAAGCTTAGTTGATCGTCCCTCTAGCTCATAAGTGGTTGTACTCTTTTTCCTTTGTCAGGTTTTTTTCCAATTGGGGTTTTCCCCGAAAAGGTTTTAATGAGGCTCCACTTATGTTTCTCTTGATCGTCTAAGATTGAAGGGGAATGTTAATAAGAAAGGTCGCGTCCCACTCTCTTCACTCGAGCCGCATCCCGCTCTCTTCGCTGAGGTCGCGTCCCGCTCAGTCTTGCGTTCTGCTCTCTTCGCTTAGGTCATGTTCCGCTCTATCTCGCGTCCCTCATTCTGCGTTCCGCATCCCACGACCTAGTTAAGTCAATTTATGATCTCCGAAGTCTCCTATGCCTTGTTGACCACTCCAGCTCATGCATGTTACATTTAAACATGTGCATTGCATTTGTACTTGTATTTTTCTTTTTTTCTCCCTTTTTACTTGTATAAACATGTACCTTTGTTTCTAAATAAATGTATAAGAGAATAGTAAATCTTATTCTCTCTAAATCTCTCGAACTTTCGCTCGCTTTCAATCTCTTTCCATATCTCGATCTTTTCTCAATGTTTCTAATCTTGATTCCGTAAATCTCTCGAACTTTCGCTCGCTTTCAATCTCTTTCCATATCTCGATCTTTTCTCAATGTTTCCAATCTTGATTCCGCGAATCATCGTTAGTTTACAAAATCTACATCTCCGACTCAGAGAACGATGCTACAATATTTTTGATCTAGTGTTGATAAGGTTATGAAAAACCCGAAATCTTTTCAAGAGTTTGATATTTAAATATATATGATTAGCAAGAAAAAGACAAATTTGTTAATAAAAACTGGAGTTATAATTTCATACAATATGTCATTTAGGTACCAAATAATAATTTAGGATCTACTCCAACATTTAGAAATTGGTTAATCGGTAAAGATACATGTACTTGGTGTCCTGCAAGAAGACAACATCAAGTTCATCCTTTTTGAAGGGCTTAAGAAAGACGAAAAAGATTTATTTGATATTATGGATGATTGGTTACGGAGGGACCGTTTCATTTTCCTAGTCTTGGCTTGGTGACCCCTTGCTCTTTCTTCCTCAAGTTCAACGTTGATAAAATTATTGGGTGGAATATGAATAAGTTTTTGATATAGTATGGGAGCAAGCAAGCGCGGTTTTGTGGTCAAGGTAAAATGAAATGGTTGAATAGTTGAAAAATCAGATTATTCAGGTAAAGACCTGAACCTTCAACCTTTCTTTCTAAGGGGGGGGGGTGCACCTCATCTTGTCATTTCGTCGTTGCTCATTCCCGTTCGGCCGACCTTTCCTTCTCCGCTGCTGCTCACGCTTCGCTGACCTGTTCCATCGAGTTCTCCCATGTTCAGTCGAGTCCCTTAGTGCTTGAACCAAAAGATCAAGCCTTCCACATGCTCCATTGGTTCAAAGGATTCGTTTGGGTTGAGCTATCCTCTGCTCGGTTTGAGTGCATCCACTACTAGAAATTTTTAATTTAGGGACGGAATTTCCGGACGGATTTTGATCCGTCCCTAAATTCTGGATGAAAATTTCAGTTCGTTTCTAAATTCTGGACAAATTTTAATCCGTCTGTAATTTCCAAACAAAATTCTTTCAGCCCCTATTTCTAGACGGATTAAGGACTACCATCAATTTGTCCCTAAATTCCGGACGGATTTAATTTTTTAAAATTTTTATTTAAAATTTATTCGTTTTTATTACTTATTATTGTTTTGGAAAGAAATTACGGACGAACTAAAAAATCCATCTGAAAATCAGGACGGATTTTCGTACCCGTCCGGAATTTATTGAAAAAATAATTTTTTACAGATTTGTTTTAGAAAAATAATTTTATTTTACAAAATAAATACTATTTTTTATAAAAAAAAATTCGGACGGACAACAATATCCGTCCAGAACTGTTTTCACAAAAAAAAAAACAAATTCGTCCCTAATCTATTCGGAATTAGTG
Source organism: Gynandropsis gynandra (assembly GCA_036759665.1). NCBI lineage: Eukaryota > Viridiplantae > Streptophyta > Magnoliopsida > Brassicales > Cleomaceae > Gynandropsis > Gynandropsis gynandra. Next base: position 33,724,140 of record CM071871.1, on the reverse strand, counting down.
ACAAATTTTTTATTTTGTCCTGAATTAGGGATTGATTTTTTTATTTCGTCTAGAATTAGGGAGAAATTTATTTAATCCATTTGAAACTAGAGACGGATTTTTTAATCCATCCATAACTGTTAAATCTAAGCTTATAAATTCAAGCGAAAATGAATAAGATGAGTAAAGAAAAGAAAGAAGAAGAGAATGAAGAAAAAGAAAGGGAAGGAATGGGAGGCGACGACGGTGGAGGTGGAGGTGACGACAGAGGTGGAGGAGAAGGCGACAACAGAGCGGGAGGAGGCAATGATGATGGTGACGAAGGCGGAGGCAACGACGCCGATGAAAGAAGAGAAACTGATGATGGAGGTGAAGGAGGAGGAGGTGACGACAAAGGCGATAGAGGATAATTTTTTTTAAATTAATTTTTTTTTTCTAATTTTCTGTTAACATTTTCGTCCGGAATTATCAATCCAGATTTTTTTTCGTCTAGAATTTTTTTATAAAAAATTAAGGACATTTTAAGGATGAATAAATTCGTTTGGAATTTCAGACAAAATTTGAACGAGTATTAATGAGCGACGTGCATTTACGAATCGAAAAAATCCATTCGGAAAACGTCTAGAAACCGTTTTCCAAACGAATTAGGGACGAATTTTGTTGTCCGAAAATTCAATTTCTCTTGTAGTGGTCGACCGTATCCTATCTAGTGGATTTGCTCGATCAATCGAAAATTTGTTTGGGTCGAGCCCTCTGGTTGTCCTAGCTTCTTTCTCCGTTCGACCTCGTCCACTTGTAGGCAAATCACATTAGCTTCCCTTGATGCCTTTGTGGTACCTTAACAAGTTTATCCATCACTTATTAAGCAAACATGTTATGAATCGATTTCGCTTTAGTTCTAGTGATCGGTCCTTATTGATAAAATTGGTTTAAGTGGCGGGGAATCTATCGACCTCGATGTTCTAGAAGTCTAGAGTTGTTGGTCATAAAAAAAACTAAAGTGATGAAAAAAATATAAAAAAGTGTTATACTTAAGGTGTATCTGTTGAATTTCGAAGTATACTTTGATTAAATTCAAATATCTCATATGAAATATTGATTTTTTGCAAAGAATAGAGTTTGTTTTAATGTAAATTTTGCTAAAAATGCAAGTCGGCTTGTTAAATTTAGTGACTCAAAATTTGTGAAGTTATTTTTTTAATTAACGAAAATATATGAAGTAGTATGATTGATTTCAACATTGATTAATTAGAGGTATTGAATTGAAGGAAGACGACTACTCATGATCAGGCGTTCATTCCTCCATATTTGTGCACTATCTTTAGGAACATATAAGGTCATCGCGTCTAATATGTTAAGATGTGTTACAAGAATGAGTATCCTGACAAAAACGAACATTAGCAAGATGATATTTTATTTTATTTTTGTCTTTTACTCATACAAATAGGGGAAGAAGGTACCACGAGTGGTAATTCGAGTACTAATGAAGGGGAAATACTTTATGATTTGAATTTTGTCTCGATCTATTGTGATTAAATTGTATTACCTTTTGAATGAATGATGTATAAATCTAATACTTTCTAAATTTGTATGAACATAAGATAAAAGGGAATTGTTAGCTCATGGGGTTTCCATTAATTGAGATTTCCATTATTTTGTAATTATGCATATTTTTTTATTGAGAATCCATATTGTGATATTTCCATTATGCATATTTGTCATTAATATTTATATTTCGAATTTTATTAGATAATTGTAGATTTGAAAACATTCATAAGATATTTGAAAAATAAGAAAAGAAAATCAAACAACTTAACAATTATGTGGAAATGAAATCAATGAGCATTTAGAAAAGAAATGAACTATAAAAGGAAATGGTGGTTGCATGTTCAAACCACCATCATATTTGTGCGCCAAAAAAATCAACATGAATAAAGGAGAGTCACTACTAAAAAGACGTCAATATCAATGGATGGATTAACGAATCCGTCCCTTGGAATAGTTACTGATAGATTATTCCATTGAAATATTTACTAATGAATTCCAATGGATGAGGACGGTGACATATTACCAACATATTCCATGGTGAACCTTTGTTCACGTTCTCAATGTGCATCTTTTGAAATTTACAACGAATGCCCTTTGAAAAATGAAAAGGCTACAATCTGACATTCGTTGATTGGACATTGGTTTCAAAGAATATCCATTACAATTTCCAATAGATGACCGTTGAAAATTCAGATATTTAAGATGTTGAACAATTCATTTTCAAGACATTCAAAAAAACCATTCCCGAACCAATTAAACACCATACACTATGAGTGCTGAAGGATTCATATAGAAACTGTTGGGGGTTCGGGTGGAGTTTTACCACCATCTCCTCTGTCATCACTCCTTTTTCCTTATATTTGGATAAAATTTCTATGGACATCCATTGATAATCATTCAAATGTGCATCCGTTAAAATTTTCAACGGATATGCATTAGAATTTCTAATGTATATCCGTTTAAATTTTCAACGGATGCCGATCAGAAATTTTAATAGCGTTTTCCGGTAAAATACGTTGATATTTTTTAATGAATTTTTACCATTGAAATGGCGTGAAAATTGCAACAGGTGAGTTTTCTCAACTGTCGGTTACAAACGACCATAAATATGATGGAAATGCTGATTTCAATTGAAAAAATGTCATTTTCAACAAATTTGACAATTGGGAATTATATATTTTTTGTAGTGAGTGAGTTAACAGTTTTTGTGAGTGTTTGAGTGCATTCGATAGGAATATTTGTAATATAAGTCGTAAACAAGAAAATTTTGGAAATTTATAGGCAATTGATTCGAGGGAGAGTCATAGATAACTTAGAAATATTGAGAGAATAATTATAGGCGGTTCACACAAAGTGTTGTGTGTCATTTTGCTTAGATTTCAAATTCATGAAGGGTATTGTATTCAGGGGAATGTCTGAGTCGTGTAGTCCAACTATACTCATAAAAAAATCGAATTATATTTGATGGTCATTTGAAATCTGAATTAATAATGATTTCAAATAAATTGTTACGAGAAAATCATAAGAAATCGTTGTGTGTCTATTCTTTAAACTTTCAAAAAATGTTATACATTTCAGATTCTATAGAAAATTATATTCAATATGATCAATAAAATATAACTTATTTTTTGTTAAGTAAATAAAAACGCAAATAAAATCTTGAAGAAAACTCATCAGCATGACAAATCTCAATTATAGAAATAGACGATTTTTGATAATTCGATAAAAAATTATTAATATTGAAGAGAAATATATGAGACAAATAATTGAAGTGATAGAAAGTTTAGACCAATGTCATTTTTCTGTTTATTAGTTTAGGTTAAAATATATATATATATGTATATAGGATAAACATAATCTAAAATGTCCATACACTACCTTTATTTTATTACACTTCCCAAATTGGTGCGTGCAAGCCATGCAATCCTAACTTGACAAAAATGATTCAAACTGCCGTCGACCAAGAGCTTTAGTGAGAATGTCAGCTAGTTGTAATTTTGTGGGGACATGATGCATTATAGTGACTCCAGCCACTAATTGATCGCGTACCAAATGACAGTCCTCCTCGATATGTTTCGTGTGTTCATGAAAGACTGGATTGACACTGATATGCAACGCATCCTCACTATCACAATGCATGAATATCGGGCGAGAATGACAAATCCCAAGACTAATGAGTAGGTTTTTAAGCCATAATAGTTCGTGAACTGTCATTGCCATCACATGATATTCCGTTTTAGTAGATGATGCAGACAAGGAAGGTTGCTTCTTTGTTTTCCATAACAAAAGTGAAAAACCAAGTTGAATGAACCACCCTGTAACTGATTTTCGAGAAATGGGACAACCTGCCCAATCTGAATCACACCAAGCAGTAATACGCCAGTCTTGATTTGTATGAAGAAAGTTACCTTGAACGTGATTGGACTTGATATACCACACAACTCATAGGGCTGCGTGCCAATGATCAATCGTGGGAGACTGCATAAACTAAGAAAGAGTTTGAATACTTTATGACAAGTCAAAATGAGTGACACCAAGATAAACGAGTTTACCAACCAGTAGACGATACTTCTGGAGATATATGAATGGTTCTGATTCTGACAATGCCAAATGATGATTTTGATATAGTGGAAATATCGCTAGTTTGGAACCAAGGAGACAACTTCTTTGATATCCAAAGCATATTTGCGTTGACATAGATAAAGACCCTTAGAACTTCGTGCAATCTCAATGCCTCAAAAATACTTGAGAACTCCTAAATCCTTCATATGGAAGCAAGAGCTTAAATATTTTAAATAGATGGGGAGCAGGAGAAGAGTTACTAGCAACTATAAGATCACCCATATAGACTAAAACATGCAGTCGTACATGTCCCACCGAAAGCGTAAATAGAGAGTAATCTGCATATGACTGTCGAAAACCATAGGTTTGTAGCGCCGTAAAAAAGTTTAGCAAACCAACAACGTGGTGCCTGTTTCAGCCCATACAACGATTTTCTTGAGTCTGCATACCTGATCAGGTGCATAAGTACGAAAACCTGGCGGAAGTTTCATATATATACTTGTTCAACTAAATCCCCATGAAGAGAGGCATTATGCACATCCATTTGATGAACTTTCAAATTTTGTACTGCAACTACTTCCAGAAATACCTATGCAGTAGTAATCTTGGTGTAAGGTGCAATTGTTTATGTGTAAGCTACACCTTCAACTTGTCGATTTCTCATGACCACCAATCGAGCTTTACCATGCTCTATTGAACCATCAGAACGAAATTTGATCTTGTATATCCATTTACAACCAATGGTTTTCTTGCGTGAGGAAGACGTTCCAACACCAACATTCCATTTCTATCCATAGAATCAATCTCGGATTTTATCGCCAAACACCAATTAGGATCATGAACGGCTTCAGCAAAAAAAGACGGCTTTTCATGGGTTGTAACAGCTGTAAGAAAAGTACGGTGTATCAAGGAAAAAGTTTCACATGAAACTGAATGAGAGATAGGAAACAAAGTATCTAAGGATATGATGGAGGTAGGTGAGGCAGAAAGCTCGAGTGAGGGGCTCAAAACTTAAATAATGTGAATAATATAGTCACGAGTCGAGCGGATTGTTGTTTTGCTCGTAATCCACGACCCAAATTAGAAGTATCTGATGACACAATCTGTGTATCATGAGTAGGAAGAGCATGTACCGACTCACTCATACTCGACTCGGATACAATGTGAAGATCAAGAGTATCATTCGATGTCACATGTATGGTTGACCCCCCAAACTATCAAGGGCAAAGATACATGAGGAGTTTCCTCTTCATCAAGGGATTCTTTATTTGTGAAATTCTCTGTCTCACCAAAATTATACGAGAGCAAATTTGACAACAATTTCAACTGATCAGGCGACACTCCCACGAGTCCCATCAAATCATGGTCCGTGAATTTTGAATAGAACTCACCACGACCTTTAGAATTATCTTGATTCCTTTCATATTCATTTTTCACCAGAGATGTCATCATGGTGAGCTGAACCGGAAAACCCTGCGACCAGATCTGGGACCAGATCCGATGGATGCACCAGGCGTAGCGACACATTACAAGAAAATTTTCATTTCCGGAAGGATTTTGCAGACAAAAAGAGCCGTCCCTAAATTTAGGGATGGATTAGGGACGACTTAAAGATAGAAAAATAAATCCGTCCCTAATCCATCCGCAAATTTGCAGACCGCATAGTAGACGCTAAGGCGTCCGTGATTGCAGACGAATTTGGGACCACTTCTAAGGGCGCCCGCAAATTTTGGGAGATATTCGAGACGGTTCGTTAGGAAATATTTGTCTCAGTCCGTAATCCGTCCTTAATTGGTCCAGAAGTTTTATATTTAACATCTCATTCTTCCATTCGTTTCTCACACACAATTCTCATATATTTCTCTATATATCTTGTTAGCGTTTTTTATTATAACGACATCGTTGTCAAGATCGAATATTTTCATTTCGAGACAGTGGATATATGCAAGAATTGATCTGGAAACTCAAGGTGTATCGAAGGAGTTTATAGAAGACGTTACACAATTAATGATGATGGCGACAAATTAAGAAGTTTTTAGAGAAAACGGTAAGTTGGTTTGTCCATGCATAAAATGCAAAAATGAAAAATTCGTTAATGAGAGAACCGTTTGGAATCATCTCTATTTAAGAGGGTTTACTCCAAATTATTTTATTTGGTTATCTCATGGAGAGAATTTTGCACCACGACCTAGTAATGTTGTGGAAAATTTTAGTAGGGGTATTGTACATCATGAAGTGTCTGAGACTTTTCAAGATGTAGAAATGAACCCTTATGTAGAAATGGTGCAAAATGTATTTGTTGAAAGAAATGAAGATGAAAATATTGAAGACGATCCGAATGAAGAAGCAAATTTTTTATGGAAATGTTAGAAAGTGCTAGGCATATACTTTATGATGGTTGTAGAAGTGGTCTTTCACAGTTGTCTCTATTTTCATGATTGATAAATTTGGAGACTGAAAATAATCTTTCTGAGAATTGCATGGATTCTATATCGCAATTAGTAAGAGATTACTTGCCCAAAGATAATAATGCAGTTGAGTCATATTATTAAACAGAGAAGACGATGAGATCATTGAGTTTATTGCCATATCAAAAGATTGATGTTTGCCAAGACAACTGTATGATTTTTTTGAAAGAAACTTCAGATTTGAGCAATTGTCGATTTTTTTGGAAAAGATCGATTTTATTTGAAAAGGAATGGAAAATTTGTTCCGTTTCGTCATATGTGGTATTTACCAATTACAGACAGGATAAAACCATTGTATCAATCAGAGAAGACTGCAAGCCACATGAGATGGCATGTTGAGCATTCAAGTCGTGACGGAGAAATGTGCCATCCCTCAGATAGTGAGACGTGGAAACACTTTAACAAGGTATATCGTGATTTTGGAACTGAGAGTCGAAACATTTATTTAGGCCTTTGCACTGATGGTTTTAATACATTCGGGATATCTGGAAGAAATTATTCGTTGTGCTAGTTATTATGACACCGTATAATTTACCACCAGATATATGTGCATGAAGCGTGAGTTTTTGTTCTTAACAATATTGATTCCCGAGCCTAATCATCCGAAAAGAAGTTTGGATATATTTCTTCAACCACTGATTGAAGAATTGAAAGAATTATGGAAGGGATTTCCAACGTACGACATTTTGAGACGACATAATTTTATATTACGAGGTGCTCTCATGTAGACAATAAATGATTTTTCAGCTTATGGTATACTATCTGGATGGACAACGCATGATCGATTGGTTCGTCCATATTGCATGGGGGAAACAAATGCTTTTCATTTGAAATATGGACGAAAGACGAGTTAGTTTGATTGTTATCGTCGTTTTCTTCCTGCTGATGATACATTACGACGAAACAAGATGAATTTCAAAAGGAATATAGTTGTGCATAAATCTCCTCCTCCAGTTTTGACCGGCGAAGAGATATTGTATGAACAAATTTTTGCTTTGGGTATTCCTAGGAGTATAGATTGCGGAGGGAACAATAATCCGAGAATTGATGGTTATGGAATTACCCATAATTTGTATAAGAAGAGCATATTTTGGAATCTGTCGTATTCGAAAAATCTGAAGCTTCGAGATCAGAGAAGACCGCAAGCATCCGGAAATTGATGGTTATGGAATTACCCATAATCCAGTTTCGATATTCAAATTGTCGAATGATGAGAGATATAAATTGTTGAAATGGCTGAAAGAGGACGTGAAATTTCTTGATGGTTATGCATCTAAAATCGGAAGGTGCGTCGATATTCATGGAGGAAAGTTATTAGGGATGAAAAGTCACGACTCTCATGTATTCATGCAAAGACTACTTCCCGTATGTTTTTCTGAATTGATGGACATACATGCACACGAAGCAATTGCAGATATCATTGATTATTTTATTTATATAGTATAATTGGCGATTAATAATTTACAGATTGTTTTCCATCCTTAAACGGGTCGAGTTTCGCATCGATTTCCGAACGGCCTTGTAGTCCGAAATTGCGGACGGTTGCGGATTATTTTTTCCGTTTGTATTTGTAGACGAATTGCGGACGGATATGTTTTTGCGACGCATGTTTGCGGACGGATTTTGGGCGTCCCTAAAATTGTTTAGGGACGATTGGGGACGTATTTATCAGTCTGTAATTATTAAATTTTTTGTAGTGGCGGACTCAAGGTGTACACAAACGCGGCGTTGGATTTGAAGCTGACGAACAAATCGGCCCAGATCCGATGGATGCACCAGGCGCAACGACGGACTCGAGGCGTACACCAGACGTAGCGCCGATTTGAAGCTAACGAACGAATCGGACCAGATCTAACGGATGCGATGCCGACTTAGGAGCATACATGCATATAGGAGGAGCGCGAAGACCTTGCAGATCAGACGGAAAACAACAAAGCTGGACAGCCAAGGAGATGAGGCTCGGGCTCGGTGAAACGGAATCAGTCCAAAAGAAGTTCGAGCTCAACGAATCTTTCTTGATTTATAATAGATTGGCGCCGGGCGATCAACAGTTCCAACGCCGTTAGATCTACCGGAAAGAACACCACAAAAGCAAATGCAAAAGGATCAAAATTCGACAATTAGTAGATCGAAATTCGGACAACAAGCTACTACACCAATGGTAGAAGCACAATGACGGAAAAAACGTCGCCATAATATAACATTTTGCGAGAACGATTGAAAAAGCTCAAATACCATAATAAAAAGTTTAGACCAATGTCATTTTTTTTCTCTTTTAGTTTAGGTTACAAGATACATATAGATTGGACAAACGTAATTACTGAAATGTCCGACACTATCCTTATTCTGTTATTCTGTTACGAAGAAAAATATAGATTGAAGGAAAACACATATCTCATGATAAAATCACACTTAATTAAAATGGTAATTTAAGATAAATATTATAGCAATATAGTTTTTTCAACCCTGTTTACAGAATATAGTTAATAAAGATGTGTATCCTACACCTTCAAATGTTCACTATTGACATGTGTTCTCCAAACCAATTAAATAAACTCTTTGCCTATGTTTAAATACAATTCTCCGGTCTATATTCCTTTTGTTACCAAAAATATATTCGAATCACAGCAAACAGAAAAAAGTTAAGTAAAACTTTACACCTTATTAATCCCCAAAAGAAAATGTCGATTAGAATAAAAAATGAAAAGAAGAGAAGTTATCTCATCCCTCTATTTCTTCAAGTCCGAGGAACAACTCCGACAAACGGAGACGGCGAAGGCGACGGCGAAGTCCGGCAAACAGGACACGTAGAGTTAAGAAACAACCAAGGGTCAACACACTTGTCATGAAACAGATGGTTACAATCAGGCAATACCCTGATCATGTCTCTGTTCTTGTAATCTGCAAGACATATCGAGCAACACGACGTCGTACTCGCGTCTCGTTTCCTGCTGTAACTTTCTCTCGCCTCCTCGTACGGGATCCTCGGGAAGCTCTTAATCGTCTCTTCGTTTAAACCCGACGAAATATCCACCACCACGGTCGGGTCTTCGGCGGATGTTATGATTCCGTCACGTGGAGACGTTTGGTTGGCCTGTCTCCGGCGACGGGTCCTCGGGGTTGTCATCGGAGAGGCGTAGAGGTGGTTGCGTGTGCAGTAGTAGGAAGTGAGGGTGATGGTGGTGATAAGGATAAGAATTCCGATGGAGACTCCGATCCCGTAGGCGAATCCGGCAACTTTTCCAGTGTCGATTACCCATCCTGAGTCCGGTGGCTCGGTCGCGTTCATTGTGACGTTGGTGAAGGGGTTTGGTTTGGCCGGAGAAGATGGGTTTCCACGTTTTATTGAAATATTTTTTGGAGTCAACGCTTTAATGAATCCTTTTGTTTTTATGGTTTGGAGAGTGTTGTCTATGTTATACTAAAGTTTTGTCAAATCAAATTAAAATGGCTCAACCTATTATTTATAAATTTTGTATTTATATGATATGATAATTTGATTTTAGAATGTTATTTTAATTGAGGACATGAAATGAAATGATATGTTATTTTTGTCTTGTATTACTAGGCATATTTTAAGACACAATATTTTTTTTTTATATAGAAGGGGATAAATTTTGATAAAAATGTGATCCGCTAAAGATATAACAATTTTATGATATAAAAAATATATTGGTGGGTTTTGTATTCTTTTACGAAATGATCAATTTTTAGCTTATAATTATTAGTTTGAACATGTTAAAAATAGATAGAAATTATATGATTAGTTCACTCTTCTCGATAGATCAAATCACGTATTTTTTTCTCATTAATTCGAATCAAATATCTTCACAAAACATGAAGAAAAAAATCCAAAAGACAGATGTTGGTGTTGACTTACTATATTTGTGCACATTATTGGCAGGGATAACTTAAAACAGTTAAATATAGAAAAAAGATTTTTCAAAAAACTAAAAACTTTAACCACGAATCATATTATCCAGACTTAATTTCCTTTGCATATAAATACAACTATAAAACACAAAGAACGCATTTGTTTTTATATTCTAACAGAAAATTTATGGATTTTATATTTACGAGTATTATTCAAATCCGCATTTCAATTAATGCTAAGAAATATTTCAAAATAAATATTTGAAATTGAGTTGAGAAAATACATTTTATATCCTCAATTCATCGACCAAATTAAGTTATATTTGACTCTACGATTAGTTTTTGTTTAGGTTTTATCTGTTTTTTCACTTTTTAAATATAAACTTGTAGCTATTTGCTACGGTTGGTGATGCGTAGTTCGCTTCTATGCTGCGTCCCATTTTAATTGATAAATTTGGCAAGTTTGATTATTTTAAATTAAAATTCGTCAGAGATTTATTTGGTTTTTTACAAACATTTGTTAAAATCCAACTGAAATATTAAAACGAAATCATAAAGTAATTAAATCAAACAAAAAAATAAGAATTATTTATCTAAAGTTTCAATGATTTCTTCAATGAATATACAAATATATTTTTTTATGCCAAATCTAGTATTGTATTTCGACAGAAGTGTTTTTATCAATATTAAAAAATAGAGCTAATTCTTTTTGTAATTTCAATTTAATGAGGTTTTAGTTTTTTTAATATTTTTATAGATTTTAATTTCTGAATTCTCTAACTAATTATATATATATATATATCATATTTTTAGATATTATTTTGAAATTATTTAAGTTTTAATTAATTACCTAATCAATTTTCTAATTATCTTCTAATTGTATTTAAGATATAAACTATATTAAAAATTTTACACTTGCTCCAAATGCTAATTAATCATTAGTTCATACTAGAGGTGGACATTTCGGTTCGGTAATATAAAACCGAACCAAACCGAACCGAATTATGCTCATTCGATTCGGTTCGAGTATAGATAAAATAATCGATTGGGTATGTAAGTTAAAAACCGAATGGATTCGGTTCGATTTGGTTATTAACTGAATAATCGTGGATAACCGATTGGTTACATAAAAATATTAAAAAATATAGATAAATTATATTTATCAAATGAATATTTATCTAATATAATTAATAATCAAAATTAAATATCAACTTTAAATAATATATTATATTATATTTTGTCAAATATATTAATTATTTGAAATAAATTATTTGTAATTTTATATGAAAAATGATTGGTAAAATTGAAATAATTGAATATAACCAAACAAATTAGAGTTCGAGTTTTACTTTGGTTACAATATTTTATTGATATATAACCTAATCGATCTGATTTAAATTCAGTTATTATTTGATTATTATTTTTAGAACTCGAATAATCCGTACCCATTATATCCGAACCGAAACCCAAAATGGTCAGGCCTAATTCATACGCATTCCTATATATATATATATATGTCATCATGCATATCACATATGCAAATCTTAAAAAGATTTCAATTTCATTAGTATGTAATCTCATGGATTTGACACTAAACTAATAGCCGATAGTCTTAGTAATCATATAATCGAAGTTGACGCCTAACAACACTTTTCAACGATCATTAACAAGAATAAACATCTTTTATTCCGATGAAAATCGGTGAAAAATAATGCACTATTTTTTCCATATCTCTGGATAATCTTAGAATATTGTTTGATTATCATACTCAAATAAATTACAAATTACGTTTTATGTCAATTGTAACTGATTATCGAATCTACTAAAAAATCCCTTTTATTTTATCATTCTATTTCTTTGATCAAATACTTAATTTGGCAACATAGAGTTCAAACTCTTACCCAAAATTGTTGGATTTCATCTTCCTTTTTGTTTTATTTTTTTATTTTGTTTTTTATAATTTCTTCCTTTTTGTTTGTATTCTTTTTTCTGCTTTTTTATTTATTTTCCTTTTTCTTGTATTTTTTTATTGTGTTTTTGTTTTCCTACCCAACAAAACAAAAAATAAGCAAGACCAAAGACTTTATCTAAGATAGATAGATAGTTTAACATAAAAACGATTTTCTGATGCCATTTGATATAAACTTAGACCCACGTTTACTCTTAGATGGGATGGTAATTGAATTGAAACCTGAAAAAATGAAAGAGTAGATGGAGAAGACGTTTGGTGAATGATAACACGTAATCCGTTGTAGTTTTTATATCATTCTTAGGTCTAGTTTTGAGTAGATTTATTAGATTTCATTCATTTATCGAGTTTATTCGAGGACTTCATCTACATTTCGTGTTTTGTGTAGGAAACGAAGACATGACGAGAAACACGAGAGATATTGGCAATTTAACCCCGAAATGACAAGGTTCAGCTTGTGCAAGGCCATGGATTGAAGCGAACATTCAAACACCGAGCGAAAGGAGCGGAAACAACACCTTAGGACATGCACGCTCGGGCATTGGAAGTGTGCCCGGTCGGGCTAATTGCTACCAAACAACCCCGTAGCTTTGCACGACTCGGGCAATCAAGGAATATGACCAAGAAGAAGTGCCCGCTCGGGTGGATTTGGTGTGCCCGCTCGGGCTAATTACAATCCAAAATGGCCGTAGGTTTACACGACTCGGGCTAGGTAGCAACACGCTCGGGCATAGGTGCCCGCTCGGGCTCAATTGTGTGCACACGGTCGGGCAAGTGACCTGCACGAGCGGGTACAAGCTGTGCCCGCTCGGGCCCTTGATTTTCTCAACTAATTCCCAAGATTTATAACAACCAAATCA
>CM071871.1:33686549-33710453 GCA_036759665.1 Gynandropsis gynandra | reverse complement strand
AATCTAGGGATTAGGATAGCGGTCGTAATGCGTCTATGCATGTAAGATGCGCAATGGATACATTGGTATATGCATGCTAGATAGTGGACAAGTCTACGCCAGTCAGTTTCTATAGGAGAGCTTGAATTCCCTGAACTCGTGATAGTATCTAAGACCAATGTTAGAGTTAGAACTTCGTTACATCGTTGTGCAACTCTTGATACCTATGGTGATTTGTCGCTGAGTTATACCTATCTTAGGTTTAGTTTGCATTTGCATTTGCATTCCATCTACCATTTGATTCATCACGTCTTATTCATTAGTCTAATAGCTTATAAGTCGCATCAATTCCTTGTGTTCGACCCTAGTTGCTACACGATCCGTATTCTTGCGGAAGCGTTAGTCTAGGTAATTTATTACTTGAGTCTACGCACATCATTGAAGTTCTCAAAATTTCAAAGGAATTCCTATTTAATTCAAACGGTGTTCCAGGTACACCTCAATATGGACTCAGACTCACCTTGAGACTCTATCCATCTTGAACTTAAATTCCAAGCCCCAAACATCACACACCCTGTATGTGACCATCTAAAACTATTTACACGATAACCTTAGGTTTCTGAATGACTCTACGAATCACTCATCCAAAAATCTCTAAACACGTTGTCTAAGATTTGTGTAAAAAACTCTCACAATTTTAAATGAACACTTTACGGTTTCTCGGTTTAAGCTCACACTTCTCTCTCGACTTTTAGGCTCAATCTTTTATGATGGAGAAGTTCATTGTCGTTCATGGTATCAACACTCTTTTTATAGAGGTCATGATGTGTTTGTTGCTAACAAATCTTCACAATTTTAGCTTCCTTGATATTCTCCATGATATCAACCAATTTGTTCGTCTTTGACTTGTTCAATTTTGACCTATTCAAAACACAACTCAATCAAAACTTAAGATCAAAATAATACTCTAACAATCTCTCCCTTTTTGATCTTATACTTACACAAACACATCACCGCATCATCCATATCTATGAAGGACCAAACATCAACTATCCACGATTATTATTATTCACTTCTGCATGTCTTCAGGTTTGTCTGCATAAGTAACAATTACGCCTACACTAGTACATTCTCCCCTTTTTGTGTGAGTATAAGAATAAAAATTCTCCCCCTGCATGAGACTCATAGGAAAATTAAAACAAATACGAAATTAAAAGGGAAAGATCGAGAAAACAATACTGCTTGTAGTCTTTATCAGCAACTTGACTTCAACTTCTTAATATTCCTGCATAAGATTGATCTTTTCTCTTCGACGCCATTGGGTTAGAGTTTCGTTTGTACAAAGAATTTCAACTTTCACATTCAAATGATAAAAAATGCATGCAGTATCAAACTTAATTAACCTTTTAAAGCCACCACATTTTTACTTCCTTTATTTAAAATTCAAAAACAATTTCTACTCGAAATGTGACACTTCACTTCAATTTAGTTGACATTTTCTACAAAACCCTTCAATAACACTTTCACAAACATTTCCTTTTCATTTTTAATACTTTGAAAAAGAAGTAAATTTTATACCCAACTAGTAAGAAATAATTAGCACAAATATACTCAACACATCCACCAGGTACACGGGAAGTATATCAAAATAAAATCTTGTACCTGCTTAAGAACAAACAGTCAGGACTTCTAGATCGTCGATATTGACAGATTTCTCCACCATTTAGACTCAGGCTACCTTGTAGGTATACTCTTATGATCAAATAATAGCGAAGTCTGTAGGTTTTGTTTTTTTATCATCATTCATTTTTTTATTTATTCTTGCATATGTATGCTTGAATATGCTTGTTCTTTTTCTTTTCCTTTTTTTTCTCTTTTTTAAGACTCACCTTTTTCCCTTAAAACGTCGAAGTTGGATATCCGCCTCACCACTTAGACCCGCGCCAATTCCATTGCACTCTTATCAACTATTGTATATTTCAAGTACTTCATTGATAGCAGAGTGCATGAGTGTTGCTTCAATCTGTGCACTAAAAAATTTTTCAATATACCAGGGGCATCTTAACATCAGCGTAAGTATAATCCTACTAACATATTTCTCAAACAACGAAATACATTCTTTACCCTTTTTTAAATTAAAGCTCGCAAACACCAAGGGATTTTCTAAAATTCACAAAGCGGTTCATGTCAAAAGGTTTGGTAAAAATACCAGCCCATTGTCGTTCAGTAGATGATGCGTTATCAGAGTTAAATAAAATAACCTAAACTACCCGCAAGTGCACGACACGTGTGTAGTATTTTAGGTGTCGATCCCATAGAGACTACACAACACTACCTAAACTCGAACTAGGAATCAAACTTGCTAATGAAAGAATATGGATGAAGAATGAAATACTGAATGTAAATAAACTACTTGGGTTCTAATGATAAGACAAACGTCCTAGGAATCCAGTTTCACCACAAGACTACCGAAACCGACAATCAATCTATCTATCATGCAATCCCAGTTAAAGCTATCTAAGGCGGACGATCCTAACATGATATCTACCCTCTCTCAAGGCATAGACACGTGATCTAGACAAGCTGCCCCCTACTTTCATGGCTGACACCTTGAACTAAACCCATAGGAACTACTCGCTCATGCGTCTGTAAAGAAACATAAAAAAAGTAGAAAGTCTAAGGAACATGAAAATCAAACAAAACCGAAGTGTCGGGGCTTGATCTCTAATGCTCCTCGCTTGTCTCCTCGCAAGAATCTCCTTAATCTTCTACTTATTTAATCTCCAATGTAAGCTTGCTCTCTTGACGTCTTCTGCCTCCTTTTAAGCCTCCTAAGTCGGTCTAGATGTTGCCTAAATTGCCCCCACGAGTCACCTTTGTTTTAAGTTAAGTTTACTTAACTTAATAGGTAATTTCAGGCCGCGACCCGCTCGGGCGGTCATTGTGCCCGCTCGGGTGCGGCTAGGGTGGAACGCGCGAGTTGTGTGGCTAGAATACATGCCCGATCGGGCATGGTATGTGAGCCCGCTCGGGCACAAGGCAGTAGGTCGGGTATTCTTGCCCGAGTCGTGCATAAATGTGCACAAAATTGGTCGTAGGTTTTGCCCGGTCGTGTAAGAGTTGTGCCCGACCAGGTGGAGGCTTTCCATGCTCAATCTCGTCCCGTTTGTCCCGTGATGATCCTCGAAGTTGCTCCTTAGCTCCGTGCATGTCCTTTTAGCTCCAAATTGATCCAAATATGCGTAAAGACCTGTAAGAACATGAAAACACGAAAACAAGTAAAACGGAAACGGAATCATACGTAAAACATCACATGTGTATCAAAAACATCTCCTAAATCGTGCAAAAAATACATATGAAAACGAGATGATCAATAGACACATATTCAATTAGTAATTGTTTTTTCTCAACAAGCTCTCTAAGAAAATGATGTCTAATTTCAATGTGCTTAGTTCTAGAGTGTTGTACTGGATTTTTCGAAATATTTATGGCACTTGTATTATCACAATGAGCAATGAAAGATTTAGATTCTATACAATAGTTGATGCGTTCTCAAAGTTAAATAAAATAACCTAAACTACCCGCAAGTGCACGACACGTTAGTAGTATTTTAGGTGTCGATCCCACAGACACTACGCAACACAATCTAAACTCGAACTATGAATCGAACTTGCTAACGAACGAATATGGTTGAAGAATGAAATACTGAAAGTAAATAAACGAATCGGTTCTTAACGATAAGACAAACATTCTAGGAATCCAGTTTCACCACAAGACTACCGAAACCAACGATCAATCTATCTATCATGCAATCCCAGTTTAAGCTATCTAAGACAGACGATCCTAATATGATATCTACCCTCTCTCGAGGCGTAGACACGTGATCTAGTCAAGTTGCCCCCTACTTTCGTGGCTGACACATTGAACTAAACCCATAAGAACTATGATTCATCCGTTTTACCCTCAACCGTTGCTACCCTACTTTCGTGGCCTAACCTCGGTTGTTCTAAACCTGATCTTCTAGGACTAGAATTCTCCTTTCGGTCCTTCTCCTAACCCCTAACACATGCATCTACGTGACCATCGAAAACACAAGTAAATTCAAGCACTCAGATAAAGAATAGACAAACGAAAATGGGAAGATGCATTGAAGATAAATCAAAAGTGGTTCCGGGATAATCCCTTCTCCTAGAACAAACAAACTACTCGCTCATGCATCTGTAAACAAACATAAACGAAATAGAAAGTCTAAGGAACATGAAAACCAAACGAAAACCGAGGTTTGGGGGTTGATCTCCAATGCTCCTCGTGTGCCTCCTCGCAAGAATCTCCTCAATCATGAACTCAATCAAAGGTCCTCCCTAATGTCGTCCTCTGGCCTCCTTTTATGTCCTTAAATTCGGTCTAATTCATTGCCTTAATCCCCCACGAGCTTCCTTTTATTTTAAGTTAAATTAACTTAACTTAGATTTCTGCCGACGTGCGCGACCCGCTCGGGCAGTCAATGTACCCGCTCGGGTACGGCTAAGTCGGACGCGAGGGTCGCGATCCGCATGGGGTGCCCGATCGGGCGTGATGTGTGCCCGCTCGGGTGTGAGGCATCCGTTCGGGTGTTTCCTTGCCCGAGTCGTGCGTGAATTGCGCACCAAAATTTGTCGTAGCCTCTGGCCGATCGGGTGTGAGTTGTACCCGATCGGGTGGTGGCTCTTCATGCTAAATCTCATCCCGTTTGTCCCGTGATGATCCTCGATGTTGGTCCTTAGCCTCGTGCATGTCCTTTAGCTCCAAAATGAACCGAATACGCATAAAATCCTGTAAGAACATGAAAACACGAAAACAAGTAAAACGGATACGGAATCATACGTAAAGCAACACATATATATCAAAAACATCTCTCAAATAGTGCAAGAAATACGTATGAAAACGAGATGATCAATATTCTGATAGCATTTGATTCATCCAAATGAGTTATGTGCTACAACTCCTCAATGCAATATATTTCGCTAAAGCCACGGATAAAGATGTAGAGTTTCGTTTCTTACTGTGCCACGAAATAAGATTATTTTTTAGAAAGAAACATCCTCCAGAAGTGCTTTTCTGATCATCGACATTTCCACCCAAATATGCATCAAAATAACGTACTAACTAGTAAATACCAAACTCAATAGTTCCCTTCACATATTTAATTATTCGTTTTATGGCTTGAAGGTAGGATTGTTTTTGGTTTGGCTTGATATCGTGCACAAATTCCTACACTTGCTGCTAGATAAGATCTACTTGTGGTTAAGTAAAGTAGACTTTCTATCATGCTTCGGTACACCTTCTGTTCTACATCCACTCCTTTGAAATCCTTTGTCAGTTTGGTAGTAGTAGACATAGGCGTGTGAGCAGTTTTGCTATTGTCCATTTCAAATTTCTTCACTAAATCACGTGCATACTTGCTTTGTGATATGAAAATTCCATCATTCAATTGTTTCACCTGCAAACCAAAGAAAAACTTTAGTTCTTCGAACATACTCATCTCAATTTCATTTGTCATTGTTTGCAAAAAACAATCAGCTTTCTTTTTGAGATGTTGAACCGAAAATGATGTCATCAACATAAATTTGAACAACTAGTAAGTGGTTATCAGATTTATTAATAAATAAATTTCGATCAACTCCCCCTGGCCTATATCCTTTGTCGATGAGAAACCTGGCAAGCTTGACAAACCATGCCCTTGGCGATTGTTTCAATCCATATAATGCCTTCTTAAATCGATATACATGATTTGGATGCTTGTGATCCTCAAAACCATGAGATTTTTCAACATATACTTCCTCTTGAACGATTTCATTCAAAAATGTGATCTTCACATCCATTTGATATAATACATGATTTGGATGCTTGTGATCCTCAAAACCATGAGATTTTTCAACATATACTTCCTCTTGAATGATTTCATTCAAAAATGTGATCTTCACATCCATTTGATATAACCTGAAACCAAGAACACAAGAAACTCCAAGTAGCAACCGTATAGACTCTAGCCAAGCTCTAGAGGGTGTGAAGGTTTCATCAAAGTCTATCCCTTCAACTTGTGTATATCCCTGAGCTACAAGTTGTGCTTTATTTCTTGTAATTTGACCATCTTTGTTAGGTTTGTTTTTAAAGTTACATTGGTTTCAGCAGGTCGAGGAACTAGATACTAAACATCATTACATTCAAATTGCTCTAATTCCTCACGCATGCTCATCATTTAATACCTTTTTAACATTTTTTTTTGTTCATGTTGAGATGTAAAGCAAACGAATCTCACCAAGTCATTGTATTTTATACTTGGTTTGTTCCTCATTCTTTCTTGTCTCATTAACGTTCCCAATGACATCGGTTATTGAATGATTTTTGTGTACTTGGACTAGATTATTTCCTCCTTTTGTCCCATTTCCACTTGTTGAGTTGTCTCTAGTAGGTTCTACTTCTAGATTGTCTATTTGTTCTTCAGGTGGACCTTTAGCTTTGACAAGTATGTTTGACATCTCTATTTGTATTTGAGGTACAAATATTTCTGTAATACCAGATATTTCTTTATTTTGACCGTCTTCATCAAGTACAACGTTAGTAGACTAAGTAACAGGTTTGGTACGAAAGTTATAAACTCGAAAAGATACTGAATTTGTACCATAACCTAGAAACATTCCCTCATCCCTCTTTGAATTAAACTTACCAAGATACTCACGGTTATTGAGTATGTAGCACATACACCCAAACACATGGAAATAATTGATATTTGGTGTCTTTCCTTTCCATATTTCATAAGGTCTTTTCTCAGTACTTGTTCGGACATAGACTCTGTTGATGTTGTGAAAAGCCGTGTTTATGGCTTCTACCCAGAATCAAGGTGCAATTTCCTTATCATACAGTATTACCCTAGCCATTCCCTACAAGGTTCGATTTTTATTTCCACAACTCCATTTTGTTGTGGGGTTTTAGGAGCACAATATTCATGTGAAATACCAAGTTTGTTACACAAATTTCAAATGACTCATTCTCAAATTCATGACCATGATCACTTCTAATCCTTTTAATTCTTCCTTTGGTATTTATCAAGTTTAAGCACAAATAATGAAAGACTTCAAAACTTTTACCTTTCTCTCGCAAACCCATGTATATCTTGAAAAATTATCAACACATACGAAAAAATACCTTTTTCCACTTATGCTTTCAGTTTGCATAGGTCCCATCAAATCCATATGAAGCAATTCACGTATGTGAGTGGTCTTTATTTGTCACATCTTCTCTTGATTAAATCGAACTTGTTTATCTTGCTGACACGGTTTGTAGACAACATCATTTGTCTTTTCGTCATCTTGGGTATACCTCGAATCCACTTATAATTAGAGAATTTAATAATAGTTCAAAAATTAACATGTCCTACGNATACCTCGAATCCACTTATAATTAGAGAATTTAATAATAGTTCAAAAATTAACATGTCCTACGCGTTGATACCAAAGATGAATAGGATCTTGTGTAGCATAACAACACTTCACTTCTTCTGACCAAATATAGCAGTTGTTAGATGCTCTCTTCCTACAAGAACATTCTTACCATCCTCATAAGTGACAACACATTTCTCATGTGAGAAAGAGACAAGTAACCCTTGATCACACTGCTGACTTATACTGATTAAATTTGCTCAGAGTTCTTGTATAAAATATACATTAGTTAGCTTTGGTTGTCCAATTGCTATAATGTCACCTTTTCCTTGTATACTTTCTTTACGTCCGTCTCCGAAAGTTACACTTCTACCTTTGGTACTTTCTTTAAAATACATAACAAGTTAAGATTACCTATCATATATCTTGAACAACCACTATCAAAGTACCACATAGAATCTTGCTCATCTTGCATTGAGGTGAATGGAACATAGCAATTAAGATCAGATTTCTTTACCGAAATTTGTTTAATTATAGGCTTCCTTAATGTCATATATCTTTCACCCTTTAATATTTGTATAACGTTAGGTATTGACCAAAAAGGAAACTTACCTTGGTGTTGCCGTGACTTACCCTGTGGCCGTCGTGGTTGATGTTGATTCCATCCTCGTGACTAACCTTGAGGCCGTCGTGGTTGATGTTGATTCCATCCTTTTCTTGTTGCCCTTTTCTTTTTGTTGAATGGTTTTCGAGTTATCCAGTCATAATAATTCATTTGATAGCAATTTATTTGTATGTGACCCTTTCTCTCGTAGTAGTAACATTTTCTCTGCTCTTTTTGTTGATATTTAGATTTCATATGTGCTCGAGGTATACTTTGTGATTTCTGAGGTGTTTCTGTCTTAGACAGTTCTTCACTTTTAACAATTTTACCTTTATTACTCAAGCTTTCTTTTTTATAACCAAGTCCATAATGGTGTGAATCTCTTTTTTCTAATATTAGAAAATAGTCGAGCTTCTCCGTTCCATTTGATAACATCTTCATGTTCTTCGTTTCTTCAAGTTGTCTTGAGATTTGATGTACTTCATCCTCTTCTTTATGAGTTGTTTTGTGACAATTTTTAATTGTGACTCGAAAATATTCTTCTCTTTGAGAATCTTCATGTTGAGTTAACTCATTTCAAAACATTTTTCGTATAGTTTACTTCATCCTCTTCTTTATGAGTTGTTTTGTGACAACTTTTAATTGTGACTCGACAATATTCTTCTCTTTGAGAATCTTCATGTTGAGTTAACTCATTTCAAAACATTTTTCGTATAGTTCTCTCATAGTCAGCTCATCATCATCGTCACTTTTTTCATTCGAATGTTCATCTTCACTTGCAATGACACCGTAGAATGTAACATAACTAGTCATGTCCTCTTCTTTACTCTCTTCATCTAATTCAGTTGAATCTTCTTGAGTAAGAAAATACTTGTTTGTCTTTTTTACATCATGGCACTCATTTTTCGTGTGTCTAAAACCTTGACAATTAAAGCATTTGGTTTCATTCAAAGCTTTCAAGGTTGCTTCTCGTTTTTTAACAATCGAACAATCGTTTTTTTTTATGTGACCCTATCCCTTACACTCATGACATTGAACTTTTGATTTTCCTTCTTTCTCTGAGTATGATTTACGTGTCTTGGGGGTATCCTCCTGGTCCTTTTTTTAGAAATTTGTTCTTTTCTGCTAACACGAATATTTTTTCTGCAAGTCCGTTAACCTCTATTGTATTTTCATGAACTTTAAGGGCTATAACTTGGGAGAATTATTTGCTAGTTGATCCTTGTTCCAGCTGCAACTCCATTTCATAAGTGGAAAATATTCCTACGATTTCCTTGAAGCATGTTGTGTCGGTATTGAGTGACATGTTCAGCGCTGCTTTTTGTGCCGAGAAATTCTTAGGTAAGCATCGAAAGAGATTCTTAACAAGCTTCTTGTCTTCATAAGGTTGACCAAGAACATGAGCTTGATTGGCCAAGGCGTTTAGTCTTCCACTAAACGCTTTCATCTTTTTATTCTCTCCCATTTCGATTTTTTCAAATTGATGTTCAAGAATATCCAATCTTGTTCTCTTCACATTTGGAGTTCTTTCATGAATTGTTTCAAGCGTGTCTCAAGCATCTTTAGCTGATTCACATCATTGTATTTGTTTGAATTCTACAATGTCCTCGGATGTAAAATTTGCAGCTAATGCCTTTGCATTATATGCAAACGATCTCTTCTCGACCAGTGTCCATTGATCAAGTGGTTTTTCCTTTTTTTCCCTTTGTCATCTATTACCATTGGCTCTCATCTTAACCTTCCAATATCCATAATTGGAGGTGTTGAGTATGATGGGTTTGCAATACGAGTATAGATCTCGTGAACCTTTCATCTCTCTCTTAACTGGATTTCAAACGAATATTAACTTCTTTGATCCGTTTCGAGCTCTCATACCAATTGAAAAAAGTAATGAGTAGATGGACAAGACGTTTGGTGGAGTTCTCAAACTTCACTTTTATATTTTTTTCCTTTTTGTTTGTTTTTCTTTTTTCTTCTGTTTTATTTATTTTCATTTTTCTTCTATTTTTTTATTGTGTTTTTGTTTTCCTACCCAACAAGAAAAAAAGAAGCAAGACCAAAGACTTTATCTAAGATGGATAGATATTCTAACATAAAAAAGATGTTCTGATACCATTTGGTATAAACTTAGATCCACGTTTACTCTTAGATGGGATGGTAATTGAATTGAAACATGAAAAAAAGCTAAAGAGTAGATGGACAAGACGTTTGGTGAAGTTCTCAAAACTCCAAAGAACTTCCTATTTAATTCAATCGGTTTTCTAGAGATACTTGAATACAAACTCAGACTGACCCTGAGATTCTATCCATCTTGAACTTGAATTCCAAGCCCCAAACGTCACAGACCTTGTATGTGACCACCTAAAATTATTCACACAATAGCCTTAGGTTTCTGAATGACTCTACGAATCACTCACCCACAAATCCCTAAACACATTGTCTAAGATTTTTGTAAAAAACACTCTCACAACGTAAAATGAAACACTTTACAGTTTCTCGGTGTAAGCTCACACTTCTCTCTTGACTTTTAGGCTCAATCTTTTCTGATGGAGATTTTTTTTGTTCATGGTATCAAAACTCTTTTTATAGAGGTCTTGATATGTTTGTTGCTAACAAATCTCCATATTTTTTGCTTCTTTAATGTTCTCAAATGTATCCTCCAATTTTGTTAGTCTTTGAATTGTTCAACTTTGACCTATTCAAAACATAAGACTCAATAAAAACTTAAGATCAAAATAATACTCTAACAAAAACCAATAGCAACTTCATAGCAGAAATTGGAACCTGTTTTTCCAAAGATGAACGCTCTAAACCCTCCTACAACTCGACTACAAAACTTCAGATAACGATGCAACGATATTTAAATTAACAAGTAAATAGACAATTCTTAATAATAAAACTTTCTCAATTTTTTTACAATAGATGCCTTATCTATAGGGACTGAACCATAAATCAAAACTTGACAAAATAAGTAAAATGAAAAAAGCAAGGAAAAAAAATGCTCGGACGAGTGATGTGATCACTCGATCGAGCTCTACATAAGGTTTTTAATCTAAAATTAGTCTAGATAGATATGTTTGATGGCACAATTCCTATAATTAGTCGAGACGGGGTGAACATTCGATGGAGTGGTGTGTGCTCAAGTTGAATGGTCCATTTCGTCGAACATTGTTTTGGTATAGAGAATTCGTTCGGAACGATTGCACCGCCGCTCGGGTCAAGCAACCAATTTTTTTAATGCACATTGGTCTTTTTAAATGTACATGGGTGTATAGGAATCGTTCAAGTGACCATCTAAATTTTTATTCATTATTATACTTGATATTCATATTTATTTCTAAAATCAATCGAATTGAAAAGCAAAATAAAAATAAAACATAAATTGGTTTCAACATGGTAGATATGATATGATTTGTGTTGCGCTCTTTTTTCATTTACAAAATTTTTTCCATTGGATTTTTATGGTAAAATTATAAAACTTATAATGCAATAACTCAGCGAACAATGCAACTGGGAGTATGTCGTACAATACGGAACCATAAATTTTGATTGAGGTGTCTAAACCGTCCGTTTGCAATAGTATTATAGAATTTGCAGCTATTCTTCAATTGTCCGATGATACTAACTTGAGTTTTTCAATAACATGGCAAATGCTCAATGATGTGATGGTGCAAATCGTCTCACAAGAATAGACGGTCGGATTTGATGATCGACATTGTCTTTTGCAAGCCAGTCGTTGGATCGATTTCATATGTGGTTGATATACATCCATTAATTTTTGTTTTATCTATGTGGAAAGCTGCGATGGAGGGATTGATCAGTTTGTCCACAAGAGAGATGCATACCAAGACACCAATGTAAAGGAAAACCGAGTGCAAGCTGGTCGAGCCACAAAATTTAGGGATCAAGAAACCGACGAGAAGCTGACCAAGTGGGCTGAACCAAACAACAAGAATGCAAAATGAGGAAGATAGATGAAGTCCAGAACAAAAGAAGATGCAAAGGAGCGGGAGACAGCCTCGGAATCAGCTTGAAGACTTGCACCAGAAGCACAAGTTGTAGGTTGCCTATTTTTTCCGTGGACATGCATGGAGTTCACATACTAAGTCAAATGTTCCTATATTTAGTAATTAACGGAACACATGTTGTAGAGTGGTCCTAAGTATATTTTTTCCAGTTTTGTAATGCCATGAGTCATATATGAACGTTAAGAAAGATTAACTGAAGTATTGCATTATCAGAAAAATTTGTTCTTCGTGTATTCATCTTCATCACTTTTCTCTTTCATTTCTTAGAAAATACTTTCATTCTGATCAAGTTTATTGTACAATATTGTTCTTTACATTTGTGTTTGCACAATTAAATCATTACACTGGATATAGTGAACTGAAATGAGCAACTCATATGTTGCTAAAGTTCACTGAAAAACAATAGTGGTATCAGAGCCTCCTAGTTCTCAAGGCCAAGAGATGCACCAAGGCACTAGTTTGAAGCACAATTTATGGCACTATTGAAGCACCATATTAAGCACAAAAGAGAGCAAGAGAACATCCAACAAATAAAAAACCTTAAAGGCTACATCAAGATACCATAAGGTCAAGGATGATGAATACTCCACCATTTCTGATATTTGAAGGCCAGAACTACAATCTATGGGTGATCAAGATCAAAGCCACCCTAAGGTAAAAAAGCTCATGGAAGTTTGTTACTAAAGGGATCCCAGAATTGCCTGCACTAGACATTGAAACCGCAGAAGAGCAGAGGTTGAAAAGAATAGCTGAAAAGGAAGAGCTGGAGGCTAGAGACCATAAGGCTTTGGAGTTGATCTATCATGCTATTTCAGATGAGATATTCATTGCTCATTTATCCACATGTGAGACGTAAAAAGAAACATGGGATCTCCTAAAACAAATGTTTCAAAGGGACCCCAAAACTACCATGATCAAGCTACAAAGACTGAGAGCTACATACTACACTCTGAAGCAAGGAGAGAAGGAATCCATCAAGGATTTTGCAAATAAAGTGACAGAGCTATGGAATGAGATGAGAGCATATGGGGATGATATCAAGGAAGATGATTTGGTATCAAAGATCCTATGCTCATTGCAATGTAGCGGTCATTGAGCAAACAAAGGACTTGCCTGTCCTAACTTGCAGAACTGGTGATAGCTCTACAAACTCAAGAATACAGGCTGGATGATAGAAATAATGGAGGGCTAGATGGAACCTTCCAAGCCAAGTTCAAGGGGATCAAGTTAGGATCCAAGCCAGAAACAAGTAGGAAATTTTCTAGCAAACTAGAACAGAGAAACAAAGGAAAGAAATGGTGTGGTGTGTGCAAGAAGGACAACCACGCAGAAGCTCGGTGCTATTTCAAGAATAAACAAGAAAGAAATGAAGGATCCAAGTCCTACAAGATCAAGAAAGAGTGCTTTACATGTGGTAAAGCTGGGCACTTTGTAAGAGACTACAAAGTCAAGAGAAACACTCCTAATCAAGTTCAAGCAAACCAGGAGCAAGAATAATAGGATTTCTTATTCACTGCAGCCCATGTGGTTGGAGAAACAGTGAGTGAGGATGTGTGGCTGATAGATAGCAGAGCCGCCAACCACATGACCAGAGAAAAAAGGTTTTTCACAATCCTAAACAGAAGTGTGAAGGTGCCCATAAGAGTGGGGAATGGAGCCACTCTATAGACAACATGGAAAGGATATATAGAAGTTATCACCATGAAAGGAAGAAGGAGAATCAAGGAGGTCTTTCTGGTTCCAGGGCTGGACAAGAATTTCCAAGTGTTCCACAGATGGTGAGAAATGGCTACCATGTGGAGTTCATGGAGAACTTGTGTTTGTTTTGAGACAAGAGAGGATCAAAAGTAGCTGAAGTACCTATGGAGAGGAAAGCATATCCACTAAGGTGGAGGCTGACTGAAGAAGGAACTCACACAGCTGCGGAAAATGATCTGTGAATCCTCTAACACAAGAGGTTTGGACATGTTGGATACACAACCTGGTGAAGATGCAGAGTCATGACATGGTGAAGGGATTACCTAAGTTCAAGGTGATCAAAGAACCCTATGAAGATGGTTTACAAGGAAAGCAAACCAGAGAAGAATTTCCAAAGCATTCAGAAGGCAATGCAAAGGAGATTCTTAAGTTGGTGCATACAGACCTTTGTGGTCCTATGCAAACTCCATCTCTTGATGGAAGTGTGTATGTTCTGACCCTCCCAGATGATCATTCACACATGCTATGGTTCTACTTCCTCAGGCTCAAGTCAGACACATTTAAAATGTTCAAGAAATTCAAGAGTTTGGTGGAAACTCAAACTGGTCAAAAGTTGAAGAAGTTAAGATAAGATATGGGAGGAGAGTTCAACTCGAAACCATTCATTGATTTTCTGGATGAGAATGGTATACAGAGGCAGCTGAGTGTGGCATATTCTCCTAAACACAATGGAGAGTGGCTGAGAGGAGGAATAGAACACTCATGGAGATGAAGAGAAGCATGCTCAAGGACAAGGGTCTTCCAATCAATGGGCTGAAGGAATGTTCACTGCAGCCTACCTTCAGAATAGACTTCCCACAAAAGCTCTAGACAACAAGAGACCATTGGAAGTGTGGACTGTTCATAAGTCCGATGTAAGCCACCTCAAGGTGTTTGGAAGCCTTTGTCATGTGCTAGTCCCAACACAACAAAGGCAGAAGCTTGATAACAGATCAAAGAAGGCTATATTTGTGGATATAGCAGCATGAGCAAAGGCTACAAAGTGTTTAAATTAAAGACAAGGAGAGTAGATGTTGCAAGGGACACAATTTTTGAAGAAAGCAAAGGTTGGAACTGGGAGACTATCTGAAACTCAAAGACAGATTGGGGTTCCTAGTTTCAATCTAGTTCTACCAAATCAAGAACAAGGACAGCAACATATTCAGAGAACACCTCAAGGAATATTCGAGGAGGGACAAGGGTCTCGAGGGAGGCAAGGCACTCAGCCTCAATTCATTCCAATTCCCTCCAGACTGAGCTAGCCAGAGGGAGCAGAGAGGGTAACATCAGTTCATCCAGGCGAGTTTAGAGAATGAGAAGATTTGTTGATGTAAATGAGGATTGTGAACCAGTGGAAGGGGAGTCAAACCAAGTGTATGAGTGTTGTTACACATCAATAGAGGAACCAATGTCATTTGAGGAGGCAATTGCAGAAAGTGGATGGAGTAAGGCTATGGATGCAGAGATAAAAATGATAAACAAGAATGGAACATGAGAACTTGCTGAGCTACCAAAGGATCACAAGGTAATAAATGTTAAGCGGATTTATAAATTCAAAACTAACGAGATTGGAAAGATTCAGAAGTTGAAGGCTATAGTGGTAGCAAGGGGTTTACAAAGACTATTGGTCTGGACTATGGAGAAACCTTTGCTCCTGTTTCCAGACATGACACAATTCGAACTTTAATTGCAGTAGCAACACAAGAAGGATGAAGCCTCCATCAAAGGGATGTTAAGTCTGCTTTCTTGAATGGAGATATTGCAGAGGATGTCACTACAAAAAAACTCGCAGTTTCCAACGGATGGGGCAATGGATCCGTCCGTTGGAAACATTTCCCAACGGATTGTAACGGATTTGTCGATATTTTCAATGGGCACATATCCATTGCAATCCGTTATAAATTTCAATGGAATTCTAACGGATAATTTCCGTTGCTATATCCGTTGAAATCTGTCGCGATTTTTAACGGAGTGAACGGATTATATCCGTTGCCTTTATCCGTTGGAAGATCCGTTAGAAACCGGGAAAAAGCATTCCAACAAGCATCCGTTGAAAATTGTAACGGATGACCGTTAGAATTCGCAACGGATGCCCGTTGATATTGTAAATTTCGAGGTTCAACTGTCAAATTAAATTACCGCGAAGGAGCAACGGGCATCCATTGAATATTCCAACGGATGTCCGTTGGGATATTTACTATATATATCGTAACCTAGGGTAACCCCAAAGCATCAATAAAAACCATCTTAATTTCCATTATTAAATCCAAAATAACTTTGATGAATTGTTTCACCGCCGGGATCGGGAAAAGGATTCCCGACGGTGTTACAGTTCATAAAGGTTGTTTTGGAATTCGATAATAAATGTAAAGATGTTGAATATCCGTTGGAATGTTTATTAACATCGGAACCTAGATTTACTTCAAATCATCAAAAACAAGAATCTTAATATCTATTGTCCAATATAAAACAACTTTCACAAACTGTCTCTCTGTCAAGATCGGGAAACAAATTCCCGACGGTGATTGTCGGGATTGGGAAAAAGATTCCCGACGGTGATGCAGTTTATGAGGGTTGTTTTTAGATTCGATAATAGATGTAAAGATGCTGATTTCGGTTTTTGTTAACTACTAGACATTGAAATTAAATGTTTAGAATTACAAAATCGTAATTCCTAAGATCTAACCATTGCAATATGAAAAAATAACGGGTTTGTAACATTTCAACGGGCATCCATTGGAATTTGCAACGGATAACCGTTACAATTTTAATGGATGCTCGTTGAAATTGTTAATTTCGAGGCTATCGGCTTAAATTAATTCACGTGAACCTCCTCCAACAGGTATCCGTTGCAAATTCCAACGGATGCCCGTTGGAATATTCACTATTTAGATCAAACCAAAGAGTGCATCAAAACATCAATAACAAAAACATTTTCGAAAAAATATCGTTGTCTTCAAATCGAAATATATATAGATCAAGAGATTGGATGTATAGAAGAAAAGATCATGTAACCGAAGACATTACGCAAGAATTCTTACACGGATTGGAGCAATTCATGAGTTTTGCATCGATGCAGCCTTTGTGTCAAGAACGCGGGACAATGTTATGTCCATGCAAAAGATGCAAAAACATGAAGTATCGAAGTCAAGAAATTGTTTGCAAACATCTTTATAAGGTGGCTTTCGTTGAAAATTACGAAATTTGGTTTTTACACGGTGAAAATTGTGGTGTTAGAGATATTGTGCAAGGTGCACAAGTAGAACAAAATGAAGAAGTTATTTATGAAGCATCAACGACCAATCCATATGTGGAAATGGTGTCAGATGCTTTTCCTAGAGCTGTTAATGAACGTACGCATGAAGAGATGCCGAACATCGATGAATGTCGATTCTTTAACCTATTGGATTCCGCGAAAAAACCTATATATGAAGGTTGTCGTGAAGGCTAGTCTCGTTTATCTTTATCTTCAAGATTGATGAGTATTAAAACAGACTAAAATGTGGCTGAAAATTGCATGTATTCATTTTGGAAAACAATGCGAGAATATTAAAACAGACTACAATGTTGCTGAAAATTGCATGGATTCTTTTTGCAAAACAATGCGTGAGTATTTACCGGTACATAATCAAGCTCCTGAGAAATACTACGAAACAAAGAATGTGTCAAAATTTGGGAATGCCACATTAGAAAATTGATGTTTGTAGAAACATTTGCATGTTGTTTTGGGGAAATGATAAAGACTTGTTGGAATGCAAGTTTTGCGGTGCAAGCAGATTTCGACCTAAAAAATCATCTTCATGTAACGGATGCCCGTTAGCAATATTCCAACGGGCGTCCATGGGTAAATTGTAATGGACGCCCATTGGACGTTTGCTAACGGACATCCGTTGGTTATTTGCAACGGACGCCCCTTGGAATAGGTAATGATGCCTACACTAGTCTGCAGATTTTTCCAACGGGGCACCCGTTAGAAATTCCAATGGATGCCTGTTGCGACTAGACACAAGCCGCCATTTAGTCGTCCGTTGCCTCGGGAACACGCATTCCCAATGGTCATCAGTTGGAATTTCCAACGGATGCCCGTTGGGAATACAGTACGTCACGTCAATTTACTCCGTTCGTTGAGATGACATGTGTTCCAACGGGCATCCTTTGGAAATTCCAACGGATGCCCGTTGGAAATTTCGATATATATAAACCCGGTGAACAGTTCGTATTTCAACACAAATCACAAACAAAAAACTCCTCTCAAATTCACATTTTACCCACAAACACGTAGTATTCTTAAACAAACAATGAGACCGAGACGGTTTATAGGTTCGGGGGTATGTTGGTTGGTTCAGCGGGAGCTCCTCCCCCGCCACCACCACCACCATATCGTCCTCCGTTACCAGAATCGGCACTGCCAATATTTGTTGACGAGGACGATATGATAGATATCGATTTGTTGATCGATGATTTCGATGGTCATCCAACCCTTCTGATCATCGATCCAGAACATTCTCCTGGGACGTTATGGTAAAACAGTTACTATTTAGATTTGTATTATTATATGTTTTAAATATTAACTTTTTATTTTTGATTTGCAGGTTTGATGTTAATGATGTACTGAAACACACCAACAATCTCATTATACAAGGGTCCTTACAGGACGAATTATACTATTCCTGGCAAGTTACGCCAGAAGTTGTGCGAAATTTAATTTTAATACCCGCAGGTTCGGGTTCGGGACGAGTTTTTTAATTTCATAAACGGGTATCCGCGGGTACCCGCGGAAATTACAAAAATACCCTTAATTTTAAATTATATTACCTAAATACCCTTAACCCTAATGTTTCCTTCCCACTTCCTTCCTTCCAGACAGTGTCTCCTCTCACCCTAGCCTCTTTTCTCACCCTTCTCCTCGTGCGGCGCCTCCCTCCTCCTTCACACTCCTCCTCGTGCAATATTCATAAACATAGTTCTAACTCCAATGCAACCACTCTAACAAGCTGCTCAAATCCACTATCGCCTTCTCTGCCATTCCTGTCCCTTATTCACCCACCTGCTCTACCGGCACCTTCACCGCTCTCGCCCTCACCACTTTTTCCTTGTTCTGATTTGTTGTGCATAGTGTGCATAGCTCTCCGTCTCACGCCTCTCAGCGTCCATTTCTCGCTCGCCCGGTCTCTGCTTCTGCTTACCTCTGTCTCTATGGTTTTCTCTTTTAGTGGTATTCCTTCTTCTATTTTTCTTCTTTTTGCCAAAATGCTGTTTGTTTCCTTTGTGGGTTTCTAGGATTCATTACTTCTCATAACATATTAAGCTGCCTATTTAACAAACATTTGAGGTTTCGAAGATAATTTCAAGAGCAATTAAGTTTAGAGATGGAAGATAATTTCGGAGATTACTGATTCTGAATCAACAGAAGGAAGCTCGAATCGACACACAGGACATGAACTATGAAGATCAAGCCATGGTAATATACATTGGCTATGAAACTTATGTTTACATGGCATCTCTTTAGCTTCTGTTCCTTTCTCAAAATCATCTAAACAAATCGAACATTGTAAAAGTTCAAATATTTTCACTGTTGGTAAAGCTTCTATTGATTCTTTACTTGCAGGTCGCGTCCCGTGTCTGTTCAGATCATTTTCAGTTAAGTGTTGAAGTAAAACATCTATTCCAGGTCCAATGAAGTAATCTCCAAGAGATGTAAGAGGAATTTGGGTTTGATTTTGATGTTGATTTTGATTTGAATCCATTGAACCTTGAATAAGAACTGATTGATTTTCTGTATTATCAGAACTTTCGTATTCAGATGCAATCCCTGCTCGGATTCCTTGAAGCAATTGCAATATAGTTTGTGAGTTTCTTGGCTGATTTCTAAAAATAGATTCAATTCCTCCTTCCCCCATCATGATGATCATCATTCATCTCATAATCATCATCATCATCATCATCATCTTCTTTTCTACTAAACCTCCTACGCCTTAGAGGACTGTTATTCATACCAAACAAGATTGGGGCTTTTGGATGACTTTTCAATTTTTGGGATGGACTTGTAGAATATGAGTAATTGCCTTTTAAAACCATTGGAAAAAAATCATTTCTGTGGTATATATTCATTCTGGCTATGAGTTTAGAATTATTATTGGATCTCGTATTTGGTTTTGTCTATAGGTTCAAGTTTCATTGAAGATGTGCGGAAATAGATACAGATTTTCAGCTTATCCATTTCCTCTATGAATTCCAACTTGACATCACAAGATCTCATCCCCAGATTAATCATTAAATCTCTATGATGCATGAGTTACATGACTTGGGAGAGTCAATGAACTAGCAAGGCTCTCGTCGTCTGTGACAGAAGATTCTGCAAAGCCTTGATGTCGTGCTAATGGCGTCATCGTTAGCATAAGGCGGGCTTGTGTTCTTGGATTTTCCTGAAGATATCCCTTCTATTTTTTGTGATTTTTATGTAATTTATTTGTATATTGTATATTGAATGTGAATGGAAGATTTTGAGATTTGTTTTTTTGTTTTTATGTTATTTTTTAATTATGGACGGGTACCCGCGGGTTTCGAAAGTTATGGCGGGTTTTTGCGGGTACCCGAAAGTCGGGTACCCGTGTCTTGCGGGTACGAGTACGGGTAATAAAATGAATTACCCGTGCGGGACGGGTTCGGGTGCGGGTTTTAAGATTCTGGCGGGTACCCGCGGGTGCCCACCCCTAGCATCTACACAGCATGGATGCGCGACATGCAGTCGCAGATGCGTCTGATGATGAATGGTGCGAAACACTACTACTACGCCAACAATCGCAAACCGAGATGCGCAACAGAAGCGGTCTTCAGTAAAATGATTGAGCATTGGGAGTCCGCAGAATTCAAGGCCAAGAGCGAGAAGGCCAAACAATGTCGCTACGGTGAGAAAATTCCCGGAGATGGTCCGCATCGCCATACTTCAGGATCAAAATCCTTCCCGGAACGAAGAAAAAAATTGGTAAGATTTTATTTATTTATATTTTTTGTTTATTCAAATATTTATCTAACTACATTTATTTTATATTATAGATGCAACAGATAGGAAGAGAACCGACTTTTCTTGAGCTAGTATTAGAAACCCATGCCAAGAAGAAGCCGGTTGTCAGGGAAGAGGTCGACGAACCTGAACTCGTCGATCCTCGAGCGGATCGAACCGTGAGAGCTCCATCAAAAAGGAAAAGATTATTATATAGGTAAAAGTTTATTATTTTATTTCTCAGTTATTAATAAAATAATTTGTGAAAATCTAACGTTACTTTTGTTTATCTTGGACTCTATTTTTCCGCCAAATGTTAACGGACGTCCTTTGCCCTTTCCCGTCACTTTGCAACGGACGTTCGTTGCTCTTTTCCGCCACTTTGCAACGGATACCCGTTGGAAATCTAAATTCCTGTTCATTTTCCCTGCGTAAATGGCAACGGACGTCCGTTGAAAGTTGTAACGGACGCCCGTTTCCCTTTTTCAACGGTCGTCCGTTGCATATTTGCAACGGGAATCCATTACAAAATTTTCCAACGGGCGTCCGTTACCATTTTTCCAACGGAGAATTCCGTGGGAATATCCGTTATAATATTGCAACGGATATTATCCGTTGGAAGACCGTTGCGAATTGCAACGAATCCGAATTTCCAACGACCGATTCCCAACGGACGGGAATCCGTCTCTTTCTAACGGATTTTAGGCATTTTCCAACGGATATGTCCGTTGGAAAATGTCGTTTTTTTAGTGGGTTTGCATTGAGCAACCTCCTGGATATGTTATTGATGAAGCAGAAGACAAGGTCCTAAGATTGAAGAAGAAGGCCCTATATGGTCTGAAGAAAGCTCCTAGAGCTTGGTATAACCGGATTGATTCATTCTTCAATAGAGAAGGATGCAAAAGAAGTGGATGTGATGCTGCAATGTATTTGCAGGAGAAAGACCAGAAGATTTTAATCATCTGTCTATATGTTAATGACCTGATCATATCTGAGAATGATGTGGAGTTGATCAAGCAATTTAAAGACAAATTGAACAAGGATTTTGATATGAGTGATCTCGGAAAACTAAGGTACTTTTTGGGATTTGAAATTAGTTATGTCACAGATGGAATTTTCTTGAATCTGCTCAAGTATGCAACTCAGCTATTGAGGAAGTTTGGTATGCAGAATTCAAAGAGTGTGACAACACCTTTGTCACCCTATGGAAATAACCCAGAAGGAGGTATTGAGTTGGCTAATCCAACCAAGTATAGAAGTATGGTTGGTGGTCTGCTATATTTACCAGCAACACGACCACACTTGGCATTCTCGGCATCATACTTGTCTAGGAGTAATGCCAAGCCAACAAAGAGGAGTCTACAAGAAGAAAAGAGGGTAATGAGATACATTGTTGGGACTGTAAGTTATGGTTTGTTGTTTCAAAGGGTGCAAGATGTCAAATTAGTTGGATTTTTTATTTTGACTTAGCTGGAAGTTTGGTGGATTCAAGGAGCATAATGGGTTTTATTTAACCATTGGGAATGCTATAGTTAGCTGGGGAACTCAGAAGCAGTCTATAATAGCTCAGTCAACGGCAGAAGCTAAATACATAGCCTTGTGTGCAGCCACAAACCATGTTGCATGGCTAAAGATGTTATTTTTTGAATTTGGTTTTGATATGAACGATTGCTTGGTATTTCATTGTGACAACACAACAACAATAGCCATAGGAGGAATCCTGTGGATTATAAGAGAACCAAGCATATTCTGATCAAATTGGAGCATATTCCAGGAGAAGAACAAGATATCCTCACAAAATCCTTGGGCACAAGACGTTTCGATGACCTACGAAACAAGCTAGGGGTTGTGAACAATCAGATCAAGAGAGAAATTGAAGGGGTTGATCAATCTCTCCACAAGGAAGCTGTAGACCAAGACACCAATGTAGAGGAAAACAGAGTGCAAGCAGGTCGCTTCAGGGATCGAGAACACGCCGAGAAGCTGACCAAGAGGGCTGAACCAAATGATAAAAATGCAGAAGGACGATGATAGATGATGTCCAGAATAAGAGGAGATGCAAAGGAGTGAGAGACAGCCTCAGAATCATATTAAAGACTTACACCAGAAGTACAGGTTGCATGTTGCTTATTATTGCCGTGGACATGGAGTTCACATACTAAGTCAAATGTTCCTATATTTAGTAATTAATGAAACAAAATTTGTAATGTGAACCTAAGTCCATTTTGTCGAGTTTTTTTAATGCCATGAGGCATTTATGAACGTTAATAAAGATTAATTGAAGTATTAAAATTATCAGAAAAATTTGTTCTTCGTGTGTTCTTTCTTCATCACTTCTCTCTTTCATTTCTTACAAAATACTTACATTCTGATCGAGTTTATTGTACAAGATTATTCTTTACATTTGTCTTTGCACAATCAAATCGTTACAATGGATATAGTGAACTCAAATGAGCAACTCATACGTTGCTAAAGTGCACTGAAAAATAATAGGAGGGAGGAGGCGTATGGAGACAAATTGATGAAGGCGACAAAAGGAGGTGATACAAATGAGAGCGAAGAAGAAGAATATAACATCTAGAGACAAAAAGACTTTCAACTCGAAGAAGAAGAATACAATATCTAGAGACAAAAAGACTTTGAACTAATTAGGTGGATGAAGGTGGCACGAGCGACGAATGGAGGCGAAGATGGATATGGAAGGAGAGGAAGGGTAGAAGCAAAGAGAAGAAGAAGAGAAGAAATAAAAGGCAAAAAGAAAGCAAAGAGGTGCGAGAAATAAAAAACGGAATGAATTAGATTTAAGGTTAAAGAGGGTACATTAGTAATTAGATATTATTGATTTTTTATTAATTAAAAAATTAAAATCGATTCAGATGGGAAACATAAAAAATCACTTGAAATGCTATGGTTTCAATTGGGGGATTATCAAAAATACCCCTGCAAGGCTAAAGTGCTTCAAAAATACCCTTGGCTGAAAAAAAAAAGTTTCAACTTCAAATCTACCCTTAAAATATTGTTAATCCCATATTACCCTTGACGAAAATTTTTCTCTCTCCTCTAGAGCACCTCTAATTCTCGCGCGAAATTTACGTTTCCCCAAAACCACAACAGATTGGGCAAGAGTACCTTGCA
>CM071871.1:33661752-33679949 GCA_036759665.1 Gynandropsis gynandra | reverse complement strand
CGACAAAGCCTTCGAAAGCACTAATCGGTTTCGTACTTCTATATGCATACTTGCCCTCTAAACATTCACTAACAGGTTCCGGCAAAGTGTCCTTAGTGTCGTACGCCCAATGCTTGAGCATCTAGGAAAAACGTAAAGTTTCTTAAATAACCCGGGAAATGTCTTCATGTGGCAATACAGCATCAACAACGCCTCCTCCAATTGCTGCAAAAAATAAAAAAAAAATTACACACATGAATACATATGGCACAAAATGACCTCTGTGACTTTGGGTTTAAAATAACTTACATCATCTTCCAACCATATGTTGGGCGTTAATAAAACCTTCCAAAACTCTGGCCCCCGGCCAACATCTAGATCAGATTTCCACCAACTGTCATGTCCAGGGTTCTTCAGGAACGTATAAAGAGCAGTCAATTTTTCACCATTGGCGTCAATGAACGAAGGTTCTCGGGTTATCGAGCCCTTTTCTAATCCCTTGGGCGTCCACCAGAACGAAGGTTCTTCATCCACCTTGTTATCAGGTTCTTGAACCACCTTCTTTTCGGGTTCTTGGACTCCACCAACATCTTTCCCTCGCCCTCGCCCTCTACCTCTACCTCGCACTGTTCTTGCTCTTTTCGCCGGTGGAGGATCAACATATGGCTTCTGTGATCTTAAAACTCGTTTACGAACCGCCGGAAAATCCTTCGATAAAGGTTCAGCACCTGCATAAAATTTACTTTATTAAACATATGGCAACGAATGCGACCCTGCGACCCATGCGACCTATGCAGACCCATACGACCCATTAGACCCATACAACCCATACGACCCATACAACCCATACGACCAATGCGACTCAAAAGACCGTACTTACTTGGTGGAACCTCCTTAGAGGGGGCCTCTTCGGCAGGACCGACTATAGGTTCCTCGGAAGGAACCTCCTTTTCCTTAGAGGGGGCCTCTTCGGCAGGACCGACTGTAGGTTCCTTGGAAGGAACCTCCTTTTCCTTAGAGGGGGCCTCTTCGGCAGGACCGACTGTAGGTTCCTCGGCGACCACAGGAGCATCTGCATAAAATTACTTCATTCATTACATGCGTCTTTTGCGACCCATGCGACCCTTGCCGACTCTCGATGGAAATTGACTCAAATTAACTTTTTCACTATTTATTACTTATTCAGTTAGAGGAATCGTGGCGGCAGATGCAATATTTTCAATTAATATCGAAATGTTTGCCAATTCCTCTTCCGAGCCATCTCCATAGACATTTTCAGACTCTGACTCAACCGGCTCTTCGTTAGGCACTTGATATGAACGTTGAAGGAATTCATTGTCTCTAACACTACCGTAAGATTGGTTTGCGGTGCTCGCATCTATCTCGACAGATTTTTGATTTTGCCTTTTCAGCACCTTTGGGATTTGCCGCCTCTGCTTTTGTATTAGGCAAATGAAACCCGGCATCCCTTAGAAGTTCTCTGACAGCGTTGATAATTCTTTTCTCTGACTTCTTTATTTCCTTCACTAATTTCTGCTCCAGTGTCAGCCGGACTACAGCTTCTTTTCCTTCAGCTTCATCTTCATCCTCGCCTTCTCTTTCAGCTTCAGCTTCAGCATCAGCTTCAGCATCACCATCTCTTTCTTCATCACCTTCAGCATCAGGTTCAGCATCAGCTTCATCATCTTCAAGCTCTATCATTTTTTCCCCCACGCTCTTTTTCCTCTTAGTCCCTTTCCCTTTCCCGTTCCCTTTCCCCTTCTTTTCATCTCCAAGAACTGCTTTCGGCGTCAGCAGTTCTTGCTCACGAATGTCCTCCCAACAAAGTCCCTTCGGATTTCTACGAATATGTTCCATCCATATCTGAACATCGGGATCGTGGCATCCCTCATAGTTGTCCAGATCAAGACGTGAAAAGTATTCTTCGTGATCAGGACAAAGAATACTTCGAATATCCTGAAAAAAAAAATAGCATTATTACCCTCTGTGACCCTTGTTTTCCTTGTGACCCTTGTATAATTGTTACCTTAGAATCTCCGATCTACCTTATCCACCAACCATACGTCGTCTTTGAACACTTCATGCGTCAAATGTGCCGCAGTAAACAATGAGTTCTCCTCCTCCTCTTGTTGATTCACTTGAGTCTGGTTTTGTGCAGGCCCCTTTCCTTTACAATCTCTTGAAAAATGGTCTAACTTGCCACATGTATAACATTCTTTGCCTTTCTGCTTGTTTTGTTCTCCTTGGTTTTGCTTGTTTCGAAAGAAACAGTTGTTCTCTTGGTGATTATCCTTTTTGCAAATGCTGCAAAACTTCTTTCCTTTGGGTTTAAACTCTCCCTTTCTTGCTCGACCCAAACTTCTTGGGTCCTTTGTTCTTTGCCTGGAATGCGCCTTCCAGACCACCATCGTGCCGATCCTCCAGTCTCGCTTCTTGAGAATGCAAGGATACCACCAACTCCCCCACGGTCAATGTCGTGAGGTCTTTGGTTTGTTCAATGACCCCGACGTAAGGGTCAAAACGTTCCTGTAGTGAACACAGGATCTTCGAGACTAAGGTGTCTTCCTTTATCTCGTCTCCAAAGGCCCTCATGTCATTTGCTAACTCGGTGACCTTGTTAGCAAACTCTTTAATCGTCTCCTTCTCTCCTTGCTTTAGCGTATAGTAGCTCGCCCGAAGCCTTTGAAGCTTAATCATCGCTGTCTTAGGGTCGCCTTGGAACCTTTCCTTGAGTAGGTCCCAAGCGGCCTTAGACGACTCACACACAGAGATGTGCGCAGCAAAAACGTCATCCGTGACTGCACTATACAAGAGTTGTAGTGCAGTCTGATCCTTTGCCTCTTCTTCTTCCCAATGTTGCAGTGCCTTCTGCAACTCTTCTTCAACCGGAGCAGCCCCTAGAATGGGCTTCTCGAGTAGTCCCTCATTGACTACTTTCCACAGTAACTTCGATCTGAGTAATGCTTTCATCTTTATTACCCAGAGATTGTAACTCTTTCCATCAAATACCGGTATCGGTGGTGTATTCTGCATTTTGTCAAACTTGTCTCGTGCTGGTTAACTTGTGCGGTTGCTTGGGCTGTATGTAGTGCTCGTGCTTGTGCTCCCTCTCGGCCTTTAGATCCGAAGGGCTCTGATACCAATTGTAGACTTTGTAATAATGCTCATGAATAAATTTGTAATGTCATGAGCTTAATCCCTCACCATCTTAATGCTTGTGTAAACAAGAAATGTAAATGTTGCTATAGCCAAAATGAACTCTCTTATCTTCACAAGTGTTTCTCTCAAACTCTCCTAGAATTTTTGGTTTTTGTTGTATGATAACTCTCGGTTTTCCTCTGATGTGTGTTCTTACTCACACACCTTCAAAATATTCACAAGTGTTTCTCTCAAACTCTCCTAGAATTTTTGGTGTTTGTTGTATGATAACTCTCGGTTTTCCTCTGATGTGTGTTCTTACTCACACACCTTCAAAATACATATATTAAGCTTCAACAAAATACATAGGGTTATCCTTTTTCAGACAAATTCTTACATATCCTCAAAATAAGCCCTTATAAATAGCCTTTGACCTTAATTATATTCTGCAATGTCTAACTATTTTAACTCATTACCGTTTCATATTTTTCACCAAAATATTTGACCTCTTGTTGTTAATTTCCTGCATGGGTCGCCGGATGGGCTTCGTTTCCTAGGCTTTACGCGCTACACCGTAACAACTCTTCACGGGCCTTGCGCTTCTCTTGTTTGCTGGGCCGCGTCAACTCTTCGGCCCGCCTGGATTCTTCATTTCGCGGGGTCTGGAAGAAGTCTCCAGAAACTCGCGCAACACCCTCTCGCCTAGGGTTTGCTCTCGACAGGACGATTCTCGTCATCCCCTCAGGTTCTCGCCGGTCAGCCGCTACATATATATATATATATATATACGTTTAAGAACGGATTTACGAATCAATACGGAAATTTTAAGATTTTTTGAATCCTGAAAAAAAAAATTGTTCATGAAAACATAATCGAGACGAAGACAGAACAACAAACAACTTAAGATGTCTTGAAGGCCAGACATGCCTGAGAAGTACTCTCTCAACAACGACTAATGAAAGTATAATGTCTCCACACAATCGGAGAGACCTAACCAATAACATAGAAAAATAACTCATAATTTTATTTCAATCCGAACAACTCAAAATCAAATTTAGAGACCAAACCCAGATAGATATAGTTTCAGAGATAAATTTATATATTCATCACCGAGGTCAATCCTTGTTGGCACCAGATGGACCACCAATATTGCTTTCTCGAGGATCGAGTGACGACCCTTCACCGGGTGGCTGCAGCCTTAGGCAACCACCGGCCGAGCTGCTCTCTCCTCCAAAGCCATGATGGTGCAGCCTCAAATCAGTTCCGAATTGTTGAAGCCCCAACTCGAATGGCGTATTGCTGCTGCTACATTCTCTTACTACACCACCCATCAAACCAAGGTCATTTCCCATTAGATTTGAATGGAATGGTCCCCATTGGCTCCTTATCATGGCTCGAGGGTCTTCAGGACCTCCAAGAGAGGGATGGCTAAGTCCCATGGGAACTAAGCTTGTTGCGTCCCGTGGGTTGCCATCAAGATTCAAGCTTGGCATCCTATGGTTGGGCGGTTGAAGGGCTAATCCAGACATGCCACTGAAACTTCCTTGAGGATTATGCGGAGACAACAGATTCATCTCCACATTAGGGTTAGCGCTGCTACTGCCATCATTACCTTGGCCGGGAAGAAAGCTCTCATACTGAATCGGAATACCCATGTGGATATAGTTTGGATCATCTTGATAAGGAATCATTGGCATCCCAACCGGTTGTTGAACAATGGGAGGAGCCATCGTCAAGGGTAAGGTACCATTGGAGGATCCGGAAGGGTGAAAAATCCATTGATCCATCAAGTACTGATTTTGGTTATCCATAGGGTTGGCACCAACACCACTTCCTTCTCCTCCCGCCGACCCACCCGTGGCGGCTGCATCTCCAGCCACGGAAGCGGGTTGATTTGAAAGGCCTGGAATATTACGAAGAGGTGGCTGGTGAATCAACTCACCCCTCTTCCTCAAAAGGCCAATTTTTTCCCTCGAGTACGAGATCAAACCATAGATCTCACTCGTGGTTAGATCAGTGAGTCCTCGACTACCGTTGTTTATTTCAAACATTAGGTGATCCATCTCAGCCTCTTGGTTCTTCTTTTGGCTCTTCATTAATTGCTCTTGCGCCTTCCCTGCCTTGTCCCTTAGATAAGACTCCTGATTCATTGCCTTCTTGCTCCTCTCGATGTCGGGTAAGGCGAAATAGCGGTCAAGGAGGCCTCGAGCCACCTCTTGGTTCGGCCACACTAATGGTTCGGCCTCATCAGCACTGAAAATGATCAAACAAGCCTTCACATCACACAAGATGGTGAGTTCTTGAACCTTTTTCATCAACCCTAGTTTTCTCTTCCTTAAACTAGCTTTTCTTGCGTTCTCATTCATGATCCATGCCAGTTTCACCTTTCTTTTTCCTGTTGCATGCCTCATGTCTTCCCTCCCTCCCTCTCTCTCTCTATCTCTCTCTCTCTCTTGTGTGAAGAAATAAGGTAAAGCTTGAATTAGAGAATATTAATTATGAGATGATTATTGCCAAATCGTAGATTAGGAAATATATACAACACACCTGAATTTACAAGGTATGTATTTGTATTTTTTCACTTTTAAATTGCTAATCTTTGAATTTGAAATAGGTGCTGTTTTGCATTTGTGTAAAGGGTATCATTACTCTAATTGGAAAAATATTCCAATTTAAATTTTAACTTATACCATTTTCGTCTTTAGTTATTCAATAAACCATGCTCATATTCACCATTTTTTTGTCTAAAATGATAGTAATATACATTCGATTTGATGAATTCATCTGAGTTATGAATATTACGAAAATAGTTACAAAATACTAGTATAGAGAGTATTTATATTCCTACAAATTTAACACATTTTCTTTTAAACTGAATCTATAGTATAATATTACTTGTATATTATATATACAATGCTACGTATAGAAACTTCAAATCTGTTCCTAATTTGGTTTTCTTGAAATGGTTATTGTTCCTCTTTTGGAAATTAAAATTCAATGTTTTATTACTAAATTCTCTTTATATATTTTTGGCATAATTTTCCTCCATATACTCATTTACGTTCCAATCCGGTAGAATGAACACGTGGCATTTCACTTTCTATTTTATTTCAGATTAATTTTTACAAAAGATTATTCATTCTGTATGTCAAACATATGTCCTCAAAACATAAACTCGCCCATCGGTGATTTCTCCGTATATTATGCTTACTCATTGTTTAGAATTCTTGCATAGCAAGTCATTAGGAGTGATGATGATCATGGTGATGACCACGACGGGTAATTTCCTTTTCTATTGTTCATCATTGTCGCCAGTACTCATGTCCTTGTAGAATATTGAAGCCAATAAATGTAGGAAAATTACAACTCATATACGACTATATACGATCTCCAAGAATTCATGATGGCTTCGTATAACTTGTTATTTATTAAATTGCTTATTCATTTATGTTGCGTTTTTCAAAAAAAAACGAACAATTCATCAATCATCTCTTTCTAACTCGTGTTGAACCTTGAAGAAAATCACATATCTAAGAATTGAAATTTAAAAACAGGAATTAGACAGAAAGTAAAACATAATAAGAGAAAGTCAAATTATGGGTTCAGATTAATCATTTTGGCCAATCCTACGTTTCGAAAAGTTCTTGAATTTTATTCTCTATATCGATTCTTGAATTACTCAAGATAAATACCCTTTTATATTCTACAAATAGATAAATGTTCCACAAAAAAAATGTGAAAAACATTACACAATAGTTTGTTATTACAAAATCAGGTTCTTAGGTATTTTTGAACTTGCACTTCATCTCTATAACAACCTTAACTACATAGGTGTTGCGATTTTACCTACCTTTCCTCAGTTTTCATACACATAACTCGAACTTCTTTTATCTCATGTATGTTTAGAACATATGCAATAAACTCCACCGAGTTCTCAACATCCCACATGAGATTCCAAGATCCTATTACTTCCAAACAAGTACCTTACACACTTTTAAGATTTTGTGAGTTTCAACAAGCTCATTGTTGCTTTGATCTTGCTAATGGAAAATTTCATTGACATCAATGCATTGGCTGGATTAACACTTATATA
This sequence comes from Gynandropsis gynandra, assembly GCA_036759665.1. Lineage (NCBI taxonomy): Eukaryota > Viridiplantae > Streptophyta > Magnoliopsida > Brassicales > Cleomaceae > Gynandropsis > Gynandropsis gynandra. Next base: position 33,672,739 of record CM071871.1, on the reverse strand, counting down.
AATCTTAAAAATTTTAACAGAACTTTTGGTAATCACAATCTCATAAAATCTCCTCGTATATCTATGTGTTTGGTTCTTTCGTGACATCATTCTTCGAAAAACGAATGGCACTTTGCGAATTACAAAACACCTATACTAAACTTTTTTCAAAACAAAGCTTCATTCACAAGTCCTCTCAGCCATATTCTTTCTTTCACTTCTCTTAGTGATGCATATTCTGCCTCTATTGATGATAAAAGCATGATATGCTACAAGCATAACTTTCAGTTCACTATATTTTCATTAGCCAAGAACAAGAAACTTGATATTGATACCATTTTATCCAAATTAGCTATGTAATATGAGTCATAATAACCTTTTATTGCCATTTGTATGTTTCTTTAGTATTTCAGTTTCAAAATCTCGATCCATTTGATGTACCTGATCACCCACTTCATGTACTCGATTACCCATTTCATTTCATCTCAGTGCTCATGAATCCAATAAGGTATGCCAAATCAAACCGAGTTTCTCTCATTGCTTGTATTATGCTCCGAACTGCATTGGTATATGGTATGTATTCTTTGAAATTCTCATCATATTCTTCATTGCTTTGTGTTGTGCAAAGCTTGAAATATATCTCCAATGGTTTACTCATTTGTTTTGCATCCTTCATCTTGAAGCTAATTATCATATTTTCAAGGTAATATGCATGAGAAAGATGCAAGTGGTCTGTAATTTTTTCCTTGCCAATTTCCATAACCAATATTTTCTTAGCACACCTTAAGTTCTTTACTCAAAATTTTCCTCGAGTGTTTCTTTAATTTGTTTTATCTATGTTAAGCTATTTGCAGCTACCCACTTGTCTTCCACATAAATCAACAAATACATGTAGAACTGGTCATCTAACATCTTTTAGTAAACACATGAATCGGAATTGTTCATCTGAAACATGTTTTTTTTCACATGAATGTATCAAATCTCTGGTTTCATTACTTGGAGACTATTTAATTCTATACAGAGATTTGTTTGCGAACATACTATTTCTTTCTTTTCTTTTCTTCAAAACCTTTAGGTTGCTTCATATAAATTAATTCCTCAAAAATCGATGAACGAATATTGTCTTATCATCCATTTGTTTGAGTTCTAATTCTGGTACACCACTAATATGAACAACACGCTTATAGAAACATGTTTTACTACTATAGAGAAACTTTCGTGATAATCAACACCTTCCCTTGTGAGACTCTCGTAGCAACTAGTGTCACTTTATACCTAGGTTGTTTTACACCTAAAGTTCTTGGTTTCCTCTTTAAATCCACTTATAACCAATTATTTTCTTCCTAGTTAGTTTCCTTGTAAGTATCCAAGTGTCATTCTACTTTATAGAATACATTTTCTCACGAATTGTGCTTTTTTTTAAAAAACAAAGTGGAGTCTTTGCTTCTCATTGCTTTCTGATAAGATTGTGGTTCATCACATTTTATTTCTTTTGTAGACATGTATGCAAGCACGATTGTCATACAATCTTTAAGAACTTCTGACTAGTACTCAACCAAATGTTTCCATTCACCAAACCTTGAGAAAATCTTACCCTTAGACTTTCGAAAATATATCCACATCTTCGTGGAGTAATCATCTATAAAACTGAAAAAATATTGGCACTTTGACAGTGACTAAAGCATATAAGATGAGCCCCTCGAATCACAACCAGTTTCAAAATTCTATTTTCAATTATCAAATCCATTGCAAATGAAAAATTTTCTGTTGAAATTAACAATTACCAACAGATTTCAATGATTCAGGGCTATTGGTAATCAACTGTTGAAAAATCCATTGTTGCAATTTCTAACAGCCACAAGTCGTTGAAAAAATATCGACAAATTGTAACGGATAAGACCGTTGCAATTTCTAACGGAAACCCGTTGATAAGTTCACTGGATGCCCATTGTAGTTGCCAAGGGGCATCTGTTGAAATCTGTAAATGAAGACTAATAGGCATCCGTTGAAATCCATCGAAAATTTACCAACCGATTCCCATTGGCATTTTTTGGCAGGAATGTTTACAAAGTTTCAACAGATGCTCATTGCTATTATTTTTCTATCCTTAATGGACATTTGTTCATGATGTGGAAAATTTAAAAAATATAAATATATTTTAAAATAAAATATTAATTAAATATATTAAAAATCTTAATTCAATATTTAAATCTAAATAAAATACAAATAAATAAATAGTATACAAATCATCTAAACCACCGCCATCGTCTTTATCTTTGTCTCCTCTATTGCCTCGACATGGGGTCGCGTCTGAATCAAACACCGACCATCAATTGTATTATGCTCTTCATGTTAGGCATCCTCGCCTAAGTTTCTCGAAGCGAAGTCTCGAGTTGCTTAATGTGTCGTTCTTTTGTGCGTGGTATCTTGAATCTTTGAGGGACCAATTTTGGGCATCCTCTATAATATCTTTTTGTAGAGAAACCAAACTGTATATATAAGCCCCTTATAAGACCTCACAAAATGTATTATAAAACAATTAAATGTTAGCAAACTAATTTATATTTGTAATAAACAATTGAAGATAAAAACGATAAACTTTTACTGGTAAATATATTTGTCCTTTATAAAGGACTAAATTCATCTGGAGATGAACCGACAACTTGTGACTAATGTGTAATCTTCTTGTCATAGGCATCACCATCCATTCTGCTTGAAGGTTGAACAACTCGGGTTCGTCTACATCTTCTACTTCGAAGGATTTCTTCTTGGTATGTGTCTTAACGACTAGCTTTAATAGCGTCCATTTTCTTTTCATCTTCTGTATCTGTAATATAAAATTATTATTAATTAGATAAAATTTTATAATATAAATAAATAACTCTATACAATATAAATTTCTTAGCAATTCTCTTTTCATTTTCAGTAATGATTTTTCTCTCGATGCTTGGTGATGCGAACTAGCTCCAAAAACCTTATTGTACTGACACTTCTTCGCCTCTTTACTCTTGGAATTGAAGTCTTTCGACTCCTAATTTTGGATTAGTTATTTAAAAACCTCATCCTTTTTTCTCATACCGGTTTGGAATTCTTCTCGTAATAGTTTCATTTGGCGTTCTTCATCGTCATTCATAGACGTGATTGCATATCACACATCCACGCGATATAGATGCACATGTGTCCTTCTCACACCATTTTAAGCCCTCTACATAAATGAAATAAAGCAAATTAATATATTAAATAAATTTGAAAACTAATTAGTTGAGATTTTATATAAAAATAAAAATTACAACAAATGTACACAATTATCAGTGAAGAATAACCTCTAGCGTCACTTATAGTCGATCCTGCATGATAATCTAGGATGATGTTTTTTGTGCATTTGAGAACATCATCCATGCAAAAACATGTAGAATCGAAGTCAAAAACTTTTTCTGCAAACATATTTACAAGGAAGATTTTCATGGAGAATTATGAAATTTAGTTCTTTCACAACAAATATTGTGACGTTATAGATAGTGTGCAAGAAGAAAAACAAAGGAAGAGGTTAATTGTGAAACAAAGATGAACAATCCATATGTGAAAATGGTGTTAGATGCTTTTCTTGGAGTTGTAGAGCAAACACCTGAAGAAATGCCGAAAAATGAGGCATACCGATTTTTCAACATATTGGAAGCAGTGCAACAACCTATGTGAAGGTTTTTGGGAAGGTCAATCTCGTTTATCTATATCATCAAGATTGATGAGTACAAAACATACTATAATGTAGCTAAAAATTGCATGGATTCATACAAAAACATCCACAAATATTTACCAGCAAATAATCAAGCTCTTGACATATATCATGAAACAAATAATATTGTAAAGGATTTGGACATACCACATGACAAGATTGATGTTTCTAGAAATAGTTGCATGTTGTTCTGGGGAGGAGATACATACATTTTGGAATGTAAATTTTATGGTGCAAGTAGATTTCATCTCAAAAACCATCTTCATGAAAATATATGCCATACAAAAACATGTTCTAAAAATAACATAAAGGTTGAGGAGGTTATATGAGTAAAAAATATCAATGCGGCAATGAGATGACACGCATAACACTCTACGGGTGAAATGATATGCAACATACATCGGATGGTAAGGCTTGAAAGGATTTCAACAGAATATTTCCTAAGTTTGTGTATGAAATTAGCAATAATTATCTTTCTGAGTTCATCAATGGTTTTAGACCATATGAATAATCCAATAGTCAATATTCTCTATGACTTATAATTTTTTCTCTGTACAATTTATCTTCTAAGATGTGTTTGAAAAAGAGAAGTTATGTTTCTGATGTTGCTGATTCCAGGGCCTGAACATCCAAAGAAATGTTTTAATGTGTTCTTGCGATCCTTAATTCATGAATTGAGATATTTCGGGAACAATGGTATTGTTACATATGACGTAAGTATGAAGATAGAACTTCACATTGAAAGTAGTGTTGTTGTGGAAAATTTGCGACTTTACAACCTATAGAATGTTATATGGATAGAACACGCACGAGAGATTGGCATGTCAATATTGTATGGAAGATACAAGTTTGTTTTGTATAGTACTCGAGAAAAAACCATGTTGGTTTGATTTTTATAGAATACGTCCTCCTATGGGAAATAAATTAGAAAATATAAGAAACATTTTCGAAAAAACGTGATACAAAAATAAGAGGTACAATGCATGCAAGCAAATACACAATACTATATGAACAACTAAACACGATGTTAAATTTACAAAAATCGGTGGAATATGGAGGAGATCGTAGACATTGAAAAACGAAAGGTGGCATAGCTGGTACAAATGCATTATTTTTAAGGAATTACCATAATTGAAATCTCTAATTTTATATCATAATTTGGATGTTATGCATATTGAAAAAAAATTTTGTTAACATCATCAATATTATATAGTGTGACGGAGAAAAGAAATGATAATATACAATCAAGGAAAGATTTTAAGACAATATATCAAAGAGTTGAGTTGGAGTTACGTGATGAAAATGCACCTATCCCAATATTAAGATTGTTTGGACCTGCAAAAACAACTTTATTGAGGTGGTTAAAAGAAAATGTTAAATTTTCTGATGGATATGTATAAAAAATTGCTAGATGTGTGGATATTTTGGGTTCAAGGCTCATTGAATTCACGCAGCGACTCATTCCAATTGCATTTACGGAGATATTACCACGTAACGTGCACGTCGTGTTATATGGAATTATCTTCTTTAGAGATAATGTTCAAGAAATTTAAAAAGAAATGACTTGCATTTATTAAAAAACAATATCTCAGAGGTATTCCAACAAAACAACGAAGATTAAAAGAAGATCACACAAACTACCAATTTCAACATAATCCTTAGTTTGGTGCAATCCATGAGATCTTTACACCAATTGGACGTATGAGAGAGAAATCCGAAGAATATTGGCTAACACCATCAAAGTATAATCACGACCATGCATATATATATATTATTAAATTGTCAAATGCTATTACCCTTTGAAAGATACAAAATGATGACAATAATATTTTAATTTATTATATATATATATATATGTTAACACGTTTTCATTACAGATGTTCAATGAAGAAGTAATGGGTACATATCATCATCTAAATGCAAATGAACTCAACAAAATGAAAGTTCAATGTTATGTCTCGTGGTTGAGAGCTTACGTAAGTATATACATCACGTATTTTCTCATATATCTTTAAATAATATATTTTATAAGTAACCATTCATTTTCATATTATAGGTCCAGAGTTGCGATCAAAGATATCCTACTTTGTTAAGAGATTTGGCTAATGGTCTTACAAGAAATGTATTGTGCTTGCCAATTATTTTTACTCGGGGATACACATTCCACACTTACGAGTACAAAAAACGTAGAAGCACGTTCTATTACGATGTTTGCATTAATAGTGAAATAGTGGATGATAATTTCTACAATATCTTATACAAAATCCTACATATTGAATATCTTGGTGTGGTTGGATAGAAGGTAATGCTTTTCAAATTTCAGTGGTTCGTCCAATCATAGGATGTGGTTTACAAAAAAAAAACGATGGGGAAGAATTGACATAAATCCGACACGAAATTATGAAAAATATGATCCATTCATCACAACAGATCAAACTGATCATGTATGTTACTTGCAATATCCAACAACATTGAAACATCGAAGAGAAGCGATGGGGAAGAATTGACATAAATTCGACACGAAATTATGAAAAATATGATCCATTCATCACAACAGATCAAACTGATCATGTATGTTACTTGCAATATCCAACAACATTGAAACATCGAAGAGAAGAATGGTGGGCCACAGTTAAGATTAAACACTGGGGCGTTATAAACACAAAAGCAAGAAGATCCATTGCCAACGATCACCCTACACCAAGGAAAAACATAGATGGAAAATACATCGACGATTATGAAAATGTTGAACCAGAAGATGTAGAAGATGAACACGGCGATGACTTCAATGCACGATAAAAATAAGACTCAATTGAAGAATCAACATAAGTACAGATGGAAATTATGTAATTATAATATCAAAGTTATGTAACTTCAACCTTTTTTTCACTGTTTTAGTCCATTTTAGACAGATATCCGTTGGAAATTGCAACACACATCCGTTGATTCTTAGAAACTCTAACTTAGAAAGTTTTCAAAAATTTCTAATTTTCCAATGGGCATTTGTTGGAATCAACAATTATGATCTATGATACGTCTAGTTAGCAAATGCAAGCCCATTGCATCGAGAACATTATTTCAACGAGATATATGTTGGAATTTCCAATGTATGACCATTGAAAGGGAAGATGTACAACCGACTAATGACATCTTTTTACCTTGAAAACATGATTTCCACTGGATGCCCGTTCGAAACTCAGCCTTCAAGTAAATAAATTACGGTCATTGATTTGATATCGTTTCCAACGGGCATCCGTTGAAAATTTGGGTATTTAACCCGTTGAACCGTTCTATTTTAAACATAATATCAACACCAAAACTACAGATTCTCTCAAAATATTATCCTAAAACCTTAAACATAATGTGATCGCGATGATTTATGGTTACAATAGGTTGTTGGCGGGTTCTGTTGGAGCTCTGCCATCACCTCCTCTACCATCATACCTTCCTTCATCACATATATCGGCACCACCAATATTTGATGTCAAAAATGATATGATGGATATTTATACTTTGATCGATACCTTCGACGACCGTCCAAATGTTTCCATCATCGATCCCAAATGTCCTCATGGGACGTTATGGTATAATAATATTCATTTTCATATATATATATATGTATTTAATTTTTGAAATCATCTAAAGTTTTTCGTTTATACGTATAGGTTGGATGTGGATGATATTTTTAAACAAAAAAACAACATTATCCAAGGTTCTGTGTAAGATCGGTTGTACTATTTCTGGTAAGTGATGCCAAAAGAGATATTCCAATGATTGTAGTGTACTTTTATCATATGTACTATAATATAAAATTTTAATTCATTATTAATGAATTTTGTAGTAAATTAATTGTTTACATTTAATTTTATAGCGAACCTATAGATGACAGAAGGACATATCGCACATCTATAACACCTGGATACGCGATATGCAATCTCGGTTGCGCTTGATGATGAACAACCCCAAACGAAAGTACTACAACATGAACACCAAACCGGTATGAAAAAAGGACGAGATTTTCAACCAACTCATCATGCACTGGGTGTCAAAGAAGTTCAAGACCAAAAACGAAAAAGGCCAATAAGTGTTAGTATGAAAAGAAAGCTTTCGGAGATGGTTCTCATCGCCATACATCAAGAGTAAAATCGTTCCCTAAAAGAAAGAAAAAGTTAATAAAAAATTTATTTTATACTTTATACTTATGTATCTTTAAAAATATTATTAAATCTTATTATTCTACTGCTACAAATGCAGAGAATGAGAAGAAAACCAACCTTCTTGCGCTCTTCATCCGGACTCATGCAAAGAAGAAACTTGTTGTCAAGGATGGTTTTGAGGAACCCGAGATGGTCGAACCTTAGGCAGAGCAATGGTGAAAACTGTAATGGAGAATATCACACAACAATCACAAACCATCGATTAATCTTGATGAACTTAGTCCTTTTAGAAAATGATAAAATTTATTTACTCGTAATTAACGTTAATGATATTGTAGAGGATGACACGACGATACCACCACAGTCCAAAAAATGTACATGAAAGAACACCGCTTCAAGCAACTCGAGGCTACACATCGAGATACGGTAGCGAAGATGCATCATATGGAAAGCATCATAGAATTGATATTGATCAACCATATTAGCCACAACCACCTATGGAGGAACCACACCATGAAAAGTACCAATTATTGACTCCGATGCGACCTCTTCTCAAGGCATTTGATAAGACCGAGATGAAAACAATAGTGACGATTTAGATGATATGTAAGCTGGTTTGGTTTGTTTTCTATTTTATTGTATTTTAAATTTTGTATAAAAACTTCAATTTTTTTTTTAAATTATTTTATTTATTTATATTATATATATATATATATTTTATTGTTAATTTACAATTAATTTGACCCTTATCACTACTTAATATATTTACAATTATGATTCATTTTATAATTAATTTGAATTAATTTGGTCTTATCCCATATTAATATACATTAACAATATATTAAAGTGGTTTTTTTTTTTGTAAATCCACAATATATATATATATATATAATAACTTTATATTGATAGAATTTATAATATAACAAACATTAAATTATTTAATTTATTTTTAAAATCCATTATTAATAGATATAATTAATTAAAAAATATTTTATTTTTATGATGTCATTAAATTTTCAAATAAATATAAAAGACATCTATTATTTTTAATTATATAATTAAAACTTTTACAACGTTATTAATTTATAAATATAAATTATAATTTTACTTTATATTCATAAATTAATTAATAAATTATGTAACTAAAATATTAAAAATTAATTTAACAGCAGATCTTCGTTCATAACAGAACATCCGTTGAAACTTTTTAAATATTCTCATAAAAATTCAACAAGCATCTATTGGTAAGTCCCGCGAAGATTTCTAATGGATATCTGTTGGCTCCCAAACCATCTTCTAACAGATTCCCCGTTTTTAATTTCAATGGGCATCCGTTGGATTTGCCAACATATATCCATTACTAATTTCAACGGGTATCCATTGCACACTACAACTTTCATCCATGGTAATGTCTAACATTCATCCATTGTAATTTTCAATAGCTAAATTTACTGCAATACCTTGATAATTGGTCTTAGATACTATCACGAGTTCAGGAAATTCAAGCTCTTATATAGGAACTGACTGGCGTAGACTTTTCCACTATCTAGCATGCGTATACCAATATATCTATTGCGTATCTCACCTACATAGACGCATTAAGACCGCTATCCTTATCCCTAGACTCAATCGATTGACCTGGCGTAGATTCTAAACCGATTAAACCCTAAATCATGGCTAGGTTCCAAAGTCTAATCCCCTGGCGTAGATTCATTAGACTTCTATAATCATTCTTCAATAGATCCTCCATGCTCCAAATTCCTTGTTCCGTCCTTCTCCCTCCTTCTCTATGTCTCAAAGTGTGTCCTCTAATGTCTCCGAATGATCCCCCTTTTTGTCTACTACGAATCCTAGCTTTAAAAGGTCTATTTTCTCCTGATTTGGCCGTTCTAAAATCAAGGAGTTTGTTGAGAAAAAGGTGGACCCGAGCGGGCACAACTTCTACCCGCTCGTGCAGTCCATTTGCCCATGCGTGCATGACTTGAAACTTGGTCGGGCTGGCATGCCCGAGCGGGCACACTTTGAGCCCGAGCCGGGCAAACTCTCGGCGAAATTCTGGTTCATTTTGATGCCCGAACGGGTGCACAAACACAGCCCGAGCGGGCACACTTCATGCCCGAGCATGTACACCATCAAATGGTGTTTCCTTTCCTTTTGTTCGATGCTTGAGTGTTTGATTTGATTCCATGGCCTTGCACAAGTTGTACCTTGTCATTAAATCATGTTTTTGGGGTAGAATTGCCGTAATCTCTAAGGTTTTTCGCTTCATGTCTTCGTTTCCTATACAAAACACGAAATGTAGATGAAGTCCTCGAATAAACTCGATAAATCGGTGAAATCTAAGAAATCTAATAAAAACTAAACCTAAGAATGATGTAAATACTACGACAGATTAAGTGTTATCAAACTCCCCTAGACTTAACCTTTTGCTCGTCCTCAAATAAATCTAGAGTCGAGTACTAGAAGAGCTAAAACAACAATGAACACTAGCACAAATACCTCGAAGTATTAGCCACCATGCAAAACAACGCGTCACATGAACGCAAGCCTAAGCGTACCTAGTTTAGACTTCTATCGACCGAAAGTCACGAGTCATGCAATCCTACCAATGACCTAAGTTTATTTCATTCCCCTAAATAACGTCCAAGCAATCTCCATACCAATTCTCCTAAGATTGAGATATCATTAAACTCGTAATCTCGTTCTTATTGTTTTTTTCTTTTCTTCTTCTTTTTTTTCTTTTCTTTTGTTTTTTTTCTTTTCTTTTTTTTTCTTTTCTCATTTTTTGTAGATCCACGCTTGGTTCCTAGGACGTCGAAGTCGAAGAGGGATGGCTTCCTACTTAGACCCAGGCTGCCTATGGCACACTCATAAGGTCTCGTAACCTTAGCGGAGTGAAGAGGTGCGTCATTGAAGAATATTTTCCTGTTTTTTTACTTCTTTTTTTTTTATGAGGAATACGCATCACTCTAACCCTTAGGACGTAGAATAGTGCCTCAACCCACCACTTAGACTCGAACCATCGATCTCGATGTACTCATGTCAATGAAAACCTAAAATAGTTAAGACTTATCCAAGGAGAGAACATTGACAGCGGAGTATAAGCGTGTGGAATCTA
>CM071871.1:33641731-33661642 GCA_036759665.1 Gynandropsis gynandra | reverse complement strand
AGCTTGACCGAATGCTACTCATTAGGTGGACGTCCTCGACGTCGTTGTGTGCGTAGTGTCTCGTGTGCAATATGTTCTCGATAAGGCATAGCACGCGGATCAGTGGAGTTCCTTGCACGATCAGTCATGTCTTCCCTAAGATTGGTCATGATGTTCTCTAAGTTGGGGACTAGATCGTGCTATCCAAAAATTCTGGTCGAGCTGTCCATAAGTCTGGTTGTGTACTCCATTAAACCGGTTAGGCATTCATCGCTTGTTTCCTTCAGCGTCTCCAGAACTTTTTGGTGTGTAAGCCTCTGTGGTGAAGGCTTCATCTTCACTTTGGGTACCTTGTCAATGTCCCAATTGTGTGCTGGACGTTTGGTGTAGCTTCGCGGCATCTCGGGATAGTTTATGTACTGATTTGAACCGCATTTAGCTCGTGTTGTGTGGAAGTCTCGGTCGGTGGATTCCTCCTTCTTTTCATTATCAAGCAGCTCGTTTGGTGCCTTGTACAATCCTTCTCCAGCTGCTATGATATTCATATCTAGGGAATCTGTATTCTGAAATTCCTCACAGAAGAACACAAAATCGATAACGCATGGTTGCTCGAGTGTGTCCACTAAGCTGAACTCGACTTCCATCTCGGGTTTCTTCATATGCTTATCAATGTCCATAGCCTTATCCGCTGATGTATTAGATTCATCTCTTTTTTCAAATATCGAGGGATTTGGCTTATCTACCGTCTTCATACGTTGACGTTGTGGGAATGGCAATGGAGATGGCCTCGGATCTTGTTTTACGTACTTTGGCTCTTCTTCCTCCTCAAGCTTCTCCTTAAGCTCATTGACATCCAATTCCGCTACTGTGATAGATGCTTCACCCCTTTCAGACATTGAAGTAGGCTGATCCACCGTCAAACAATCCTTTAGGCGAATTTCGTTGACATACTTACGAGGATCTGTTTCCGATCTCTCCGGTGGAATTCCTTGTGGTTCAGAGGAATTTGCAGGGAGTTGTGCAACTTGATTGCCCAAGATCTTTAGGTGCATTTTCATCTCAATAACCCCGTTCTTCATGTCTCTATAACTCGCTTGCATCTCTCTATACTCGTTGGTTTGACCTTTTGTAATTGTAAGATTTGAGCAAACATAGACGTAATATCGGAGTTAACCTCTTGATGTTGAGGGGGAGGTGCACATGGCTGGTAATTTCTGGGTTTGGGGTTCCGTCCATTGCTGAAAGTTCCCCAATTGATGTTGTGAATTGAGCATACTATCGGTGTTCCTAATTGGGAAATTTACGTGATCGCTCTATCCGTGATTGTATGTATTCCCGAAAGGCTGATTATAACTCTCGTAGATCTCTTCTTCATACCCCTATACTTCTTGTTCCCATGATTGCTCCGAGTAATGTGGACGGTATGAGTTAGACTGCATATGACGAAGTTTGGCAAGTTGATCTTTTATCTCAGCTATATCGGCACTCCAAGAGTCGATGTTGTTCATGTTATCTCGCAAAATAAAGAACAAAATTCGATTAAGCTCCGCGAGGTAAATTTTTTTTACTTTTTTGACTCAATAAGAAAGAAAACAAAAAACAAATGAAGACTCTGGAAAGGACTATGTCTTAGTTCAAAAGTATTCTAACTCTAAAACCGTAATCAATTCCCCGGCAACGGCGCAAAAAACTTGATTTCGGTTAATCTCAAGTAATAAAATACCTAGACTAACGCTTCCGCAAGAATACGGATCGTGTAGCACTAGGGTCGAACACAAGGAATTGATGCAACTCTAAAGCTATTAGACTAATGAATAAGACATGCGAAATCGATAAGTGGATGAAATTCAAATGCAAACTAAACTAAACTAATGATAGGAATGACTCAACGACTAAACACCATAGGTATCGAGAGTCGCACAACGATGCATCATTAAGCACAAACTTCGTTACATATTGGCAATACTCTCTAACCCATGGCTGTAAATCTACTCGGACATGAACTTAGAAAACGAAACACAAAAGATAACTATATTCAACATTGATAAAGAAAGAGATTCCTCCCTATTCATATACCGATGTCTTCAATAGCTCCTCCATGCTCCGGATCCCTCGTTTTGTCCTTCTCCCTCCTTCTCTATGTCTCCAAGTGTGTCCTCTATTGTCTCCTTTCGTCCCCCCATTGATCTAGTACGAATCCAAGCTTTAAAAGGTCTCTTTTCTCCTGATTTGGCCGTTCTAAAATGAAGGAGTTTGTTGAGAAAAAGGTGGACCCGAGCGGGCACAACTTTTACCTGCTCGTGCAGTCCATTTGCCCGTGTGTGCATGACTTGAAACTTGGTCGGGCTGGCATGCCCGAGCGGGCACACTTTGAGCCCGAGTCGGGCAAACTCTCGGCGAAATTCTGGTCCATTTGAAGCCCGAACGGGTGCACAAACACAGCCCGAGCGGGCACACTTCATGCCCGAGCATGTACACCATCAAATGGTGTTTCCGCTCCTTTCGCTCGATGCTTGAGTGTTTGATTTGCTTCCATGGCTTTGCACAAGTTGTACCTTGTCATTAAATCACGTTTTTGGGGTAGAATTGCCGTAATCTCTCGTGTTTCGCTTCATGTCTTCGTTTCCTATACAAAACACGAAATGTAGATGAAGTCCTCGAATAAACTCGATAAATCGGTGAAATCTAAGAAATCTAATCAAAACTAAACCTAAGAATTATGTAAATACTACGAAGGATTACATGTTATCAGATGTCTAGTGGAAGGGATCAATTAGTTTTTGTAAACGCCTGGACTACCCAGGGGACATAAACTTAATTGATATCCAACCATGAGAAGAAGGAGGAACTCAACTATATCAATAGGAACGACCTGACTACCAGGTGACTATGTGATATAGAGCCATATTAAAATCAACCTGTTTAATATGCTTAAGAAACGACCTGACTACCAGGGGGCTTACGCATGATTAGTTCAGGAAATATTACTGAAAGAAATACGATTTCTGAATACTATTGTAGTATTAATCAGTAAAATAATCATTTAGATGAAAAATCCATATCTATTTGATTAAATAAGTGTTCAAATAAATGCTGCAATTTTTCCTTCTAGATTTCCCGAAGAATGTCTTCAATTTCCCTACGTGCCATTCTCGATGTCCACAAAAATGTTGGGGAAAATTTCGATGATTGGTACCGCAACCTCAAAATCGTCCTCAAGCAGGAGAAGCTACTCGATGCGATCGAGAATCCTATCAAGGCATCTCTTGCTGATGACGATGAGGATGGCTTGCTCGCTTGGATAAAGCAAAAGGATGACCTTGACACTGCAAAGTGTATCATCCTAGCCTCAATGAGTTCAAAACTCCAGCGCCAGCAGTGTATCATCTAGCCTTAATGAGTTCAGAACTCCAGCACCAGCATGAGGATATGGATCCTAGCTCTATCATTGCACATCTTAAGAAGATGTATGGTGCAAAGAGCGGAACGGCAAGATATCAATTGTCGAAGGCTCTGTTCAAGTCTAGACTGACTGTGAACTCTCCCGTGGGACCCCATATTCGAAAGATGACTGGTCTTATCGAACAGCTTGTGAAGCTGGGGTGCACACTGGGCAACGAGTTCAAGATTTGATCTTGCAGTCGTTACCTGAGATGTTCTCATTGTTCATTGTTAACCTTAACATGAACAAGATGGACATGGATCTGCATGAGATGCTGAACCAACTGATTGACTATGAAAGTCAGTCAACGTCCGAGATGTATAAGGGATCTAGTGCCGTAATGATGGTCGACTCTTCTTCCAAGAAGGGCAAGGGCAACAAAAGGCCCAAGAAGAAGCCCCATGGGCCCAAGGGTGGTGTGACCAAACCCAAGAGCAAAAGGGCCAGATATGACCGAACTGATGTGAGTGCTTCTTCTGTAAGAACCGGGGCATTGGAAGAGAAGTTGTAAGGAATACCTTACATCTCTCAAAAGGAAAAGGGTAAGACCTACATGAAAAATGTTTTCATGATTGATTCTTCTACTTGGGTATTGGATACCGGTAGTAGTTTTAACATCTGCAATGTGTTGCAGGGGTTGAGAATCAATAAAAGGTTGAAGAAAGGTGAAGTCAACCTACAAGTTGCGAATGGTGCAAGCGTTGCGGCATTAGCTGTAGGATCGATTTCTCTTTGTATGCCTTCGGGCTAGACCTTGGTTTTAGAAGATTGTTACTATGTTCTGAAATTTGTTTTGAACATAATTTCCATTTCTATGTTAGACAGATGTGGTTATAAAACAATCTTCGATAATAAAATTTGCTCCATTTTCCATAATGATGAATTATGTGCAAATGGTTATTTACATCAAGGCATCTATGTTTTACCCAATGCAAAAGTTAATATGATTAACATGCATATTTCTGGTTTGAAGAGAAAGAAAGATAATCAAGAAAAATGAGATTTTGTCTCAGTGGGATTATCTAAGGCAAAATGGGATTTTGCCTCAGTGGAGTTCTCCTGGAACACCGCAGCATAATGGTATATCCGAACGGAGAAATCAAACCTTATTAGATATGGTGAGATCCATGATGGGGTTCACTGATCTTCTAATGAACTTATGGGGCTATGCATTAGAAACAGATGCTTATCTGCTAAACAAAGTTCCCACCAAAGCAGTCTCGAAGAAACCATATGAGATATGGAAAGGACGTAAGCCAAACTTGAGACACATCAAGGTTTGGGGATGTCCGGCCTTCGTTCAGAGACTTCAGCCAGACAAGCTTGATGCTAGGTCTGACAGATGTAGGTTCATAGGTTATCCCAAAGAAACTATGGGATATTATTTCTACCACCCGTCTGAACACAAAGTGTTTGTGGCCAGAACGACAACCTTTCTTGAAAGGGAATTCCTTGATGAAGGAATTCATGGTGGGGAAGTAGTTCTTGACGAGATTCAAGAACCCGATGAGCCAACACAAGCTCATGGACATGAGATGTCAAATGAGCATTCTTGGCTGAGTGAAGACAGTGCCCATTTAGGAACAAGTTCAGGAACCTGTTCAGGAACCTATTCAGGAACAAGCCCAACAAGATATCCCAGTGCAGGTTGAACCTGCTACACAGGGTTCCTTGAGAAGGTCAACACGTTCTCGACGTGCACCTGACAGACTTAATCTGATGGTGCAAGAGGATGTAGTCGGTCATAGAGATGACGACCCTTTGACTTTCCAAGAGGCTATACAAGGCCCTGATTCTCAGAAATGGTGGAAAGCCATGGAATCCGAGATGGAATCTATGAAGATCAACAAAGTATGGACTTTGGTTGATTCTTCACAGGCTTCCAGACCGATAGGTTGTAAATGGATTTACAACGTCTAGTTGCCAAGGGGTATAGTCAACGAGAAGGTTTTGACTATGAAGAAACGTTCTTTTCTGTGGCAATGCTCAAATCTATTTGGATTCTACTTGCGATAGCGGCATTCCATGACTATGAGATTTGGCAGATGGACGTGAAAACAACTTTTCTTAACGGAGAGCTCCAGGAAGAAGTCTTCATGACTCAACCTGAGGGTTTCACGTCACCAACTCAAAGTCATATGGTATGCAAGCTTCAGAGGTCCATTTATGGACTCAAGCAAGCTTCTCGAACCTGGAACATTCGCTTTAACATGGCAGTTGAAGAGTTCAACTTTGTTAGAGGCGAAGAAGAGCCTTGTGTGTACAAGAAGTTTAGTGGGAGCGCGGTTGTCTTCCTTGTGCTTTATGTGGATGACATATTGCTTATAGGGAATGACATTCCGGCATTGCAAGAGACGAAGTTCTGGTTATCCGAACAGTTCTCCATGAAAGATCTGGGAGAAGCAACCTATATTCTAGGAATAAAGATCTATAGAGATAGATCAAGGAGGTTGCTTGGACTATCGCAGTCCCATTACATTGATACCATCATGAAGAGGTTTAACATGGAAAATTCCAAGAGAGGCTATCTACCGATAAGCACTGGAATTACTCTCTCCAAAGAGGATTGTCCTCAGACACAAGAAGAGAGAGAACGCATGAGTAGGATCCCATATGCTAGCGCAGTGGGAGCCATCATGTATTCCATGACATGTACGAGGCCTGATGTAGCCTTCGCGCTAAGTGTAGCGAGTCGGTATCAGGCAGATCCCGGTGAGGAACATTGGAAATTGGTGAAAACCATTCTCAAGTACTTGAGAAGGACTAGAGACCAATTCCTCGTTTATGGAGATTCTAACTTAGAGTTATAAGGGTTCACGGAGGCCAGCTTTATGTCCGATAAGGACGATAGCATATCGACATCGAGGTATGTCTTTTGTCTCAATGGGGGTGCAGTGTGTTGGAAAAGTTCCAAACAAGGTACTGTAGCTGATTCCGTTACTGAAGCGGAATACATAGCGGCTTGCGAAGCTGCTAAGAAAGCGATCTGGATGAGAAATTTCATAACTGAACTTGGTGTGGTTCCTTCGATAAAGGAACCAGTTCCTTTATTATGTGATAATACCGGGGCAATAGCCTAGGCGAAGGAACCAAGATCTCATGAAAGATCAAAGCATGCTCTGCGGAAGTACCATCTAATAAGGGAAATCGTTGAGCGTGGGGACGTTCAAATCCAGAAGGTAGAAGGAAAAGAGAATGCAGCAGATCCGCTCACAAAGGCGCTTGGTTCAAATGAGTTTGACAAACACAAGTTGAAGATTGGATTGAAAGACATGACATGCTGGAATTAGTTCTAGAAATAGTATGATATTTGCATAATATATATGTGTATATATTTTCATAGCTAGTATGATAGAGTCCATGATTAAGTTTAGAAACTTGTCATCATGATAGAGATCATGATAAAGAGAGTCAAGTTTTGGTAAAACTTAATCTAAATCGTTCTTGATCATAGGATAACTAATTGGACATTAGTAAACCGGATAGATCAGCATGGATGTGATGGTTTCTATTTGATAGAAATTAGTAGATCTCTTTTACTAAATCACATGCATGGACGATGCACATAGAGACGTGATCATTGAACTGACCCAAAGGGAGAATTCTTAATGGTTACATTACCATTGAACTGTCAATAGGAATTTCTCTGGAAGGATTGGAATATTATAATTTCCTTAGACCTGAGATCAACATGGTAACTGACAAGCTATCTACCATTCTTTGATTCTGGACACCTTATGTCTTGGGATATAAAATGAAAAGATATTGGGAATGATTAGATGCTTGTGTAGTTAGTAATTGATCAAGATGGAATCCGTCAACTCTAGGTAAAGAGTTTGAGGTCTATGTTGTCAGCAACATAATGACTGAAAAGACCTTGGCCAGGGCATTTGAATGAGAGAAGAAAAGAGTTTCTTGCGATCATTCACCAGTCAGTTATGTTAGGCATGAAACATAGTTGGTAATATATTAGGACTTGACAGTCAGACCATGTCCTAGGATTATCCAGAGATGTAAAGACGGAGGGAAATAATAATTTTATCCTTCTACCATGGTTCTACAGAGTAAGGATGTTACTTCACACTATCTGGTCGTTGAGGAGTGTTGCTAGACGCCAACTTCGATTAGTTAATTAGTGAGACTAATTTACTACCAAATTAGTGATGAAACTACGAGGTCACACGCATACGAGTGTCTCGGTATCTGCTTGTGATTGTTAGACAATCAGTGTGGGATACAGTTATATTCATCCGCTAGCACCGAAGAATATAATTGTACTTGATTTTCTTTTGGGGTTAGTACATCAGATGTACAGGCAAGTATGTGTATGGAGATACATATACTTTGACTGTTTGAAATATTACGTAAAGGCAAGTGGGAGATTGAAAGTAATATGCCTATTATGTAATATTTGAATAGTCTCGGGTTAAAAGTGTAATTATTAAAAATTAATAATTATATAAGAAATTAAAATTAGGTTTTCGTTATTATATTACACAATCACAAAACAAAAACCCTAGTAGCCATCAACAGAAAAAACGAAGAACGAAACAGTTTCGTTCATCAGAAATTCCGCACCAAAGGTTGAAGGCAGAATTCGATCTCGGCGTGGATACGCGTAGAGGACTTGTGCTATCAAGTCTCGCATCCGACGACAACACATTCAACGACAGGTATTACGAAATTGTTTCTATAAATCGTTTATCGTTGAATATCCGTGAAAAACTAAACCGAACATGACTAGATCTAAAATTCGGGTTGATAAAAACACGCTTCCTCAATTAAAATCAACTCTACATATACTAGTTGAATATTTTGTCCCCCAAGTTAAGCTTTTGTACATGTTAAACCATATAAAGACAACATGTTTGTGGAATAAGAAAAAGATAAAGATAAGATGATTACTCACCGTCCATGAAACTTTCAACAAGATAGAGAGATGACTACTTAACCATAAGAGATGAAGACAACAATTTTAATGTATGTAAAACAACCTCAACCTTATATTTATATAAGAAAAATGAATATACCTCAACTAATGGAGATTCGTCCTTTGCCAGTGGCGTGCTATCTAAAATATGCGAGACAGTAAAATTTTGGTGGAGAGACAAAAAATTGTAAAAGGCTAGTTTGATTTGAAAAGTGAAATTTCCTTTTCCTTTAATCTTCTAACAGTGTAGGGTTAGGATATTGCAATAATTTAAGAATCAAGGATCACATATGAGAAAAAACATACCTTACTATTACTATTTGTTCGGGAAATTTATATAGTTGATGTTGGGTTTGAGGTTGTCTGGAATGTTACCTTTAAATCATCTTAGTTGAACATTTTTCTTATAAGCATATGCGGCAAAACTTAAGGTTGTCTATCATCCAGAAGTTCTTACACTAAACATAACAATTTCAAAACTTGAGATTTAAAAGTAACCTAACATCGACTCTATTCACCACCACCTCCATCATCTTCACTTCAACATCGTCGAGCTCTAGATCAATCCAACTTCTCGACGGCTCATCATCTTGTCTCTCTCTTCAAGTCTTGTACACATAGGCACTCTAGGGAGTTTTGGGAGAAGGCTTTGGATACTCCTAATTACAACAATAACATTAGAGTCAGTTCTTTTGGCAAGTCCTAACCTTTTCATAGCTAACCCTAAGTCCTTTTATGCAATATCCTCTTGTCTAATATGTTTGACGTCGATATCCCAACCGTTCGTTTAGCTGAATTGAACTTTTCGATCGACCAAACATGTGGAAATAAATCCAAATAGAATATGAAAATATCAAGGGAAGAAAAACCAAGACAAATAGAAAATAAAGGACTCCACAACACTCATATATATTGGTAGGCTGATAGAGTTCATCGGCACAACCCTGTAGGCATATTTCATAGAAAATCTTGCTTTTAGATAAAAAAAAAAAAGCAACCAACTTTTGCAGACGTAGAAGAAGCTAAAGGAACCATTGAAATGGAGATTTAAGCACACTTTTGGGCTTGAGTATGTTTGAAAACCACATTTTAGCCTCGAAAATATAATCATATCAGCTCATTCATAATATACTTTTCGACATTGATGGACCGCTGATTTACCGCGGAACCACTCCCAGGAACACACAGAGTAATTGTTTCGCGTGTGTGTTCAATTGCGAGGATGGTGAAGGTCGATTGGAGTTTGATTGTTTGTGTACTGTTATACGCATATCTACATATCATGGAGATATATTTGTATATATAAACATCTTGATTAAAAAATTGCATATCTATAGACAAAAAACAGTTTCTGTAAAAAATCTTGAATTATTCATTTTAAAATGTGCTTTTACCTCTCAATGATTACTCCCACGGAGTCAGCATCTCCGGAAAAATAAAAATGGGTGCCAGAAGTTGAATTCAAAAAGAGGGAGCCTAAACAATGGTTAAAACATATAAGTAAGACATTGACTTAAATACAAAAAATGAGAAAAGATACAAACCTCCAACAAATAGGATTGACATTGGAAACCATAATAACTGCATGATGTATCCCATAGTTTTGTAGTTCAAATGAAGATCGATAGCCTTCTAGTCCCAAGCGTTGATGGTAATATCCATCCCGATAACATGGAAATAATTGTTTGAAGTTAGATCTACATAATAATAGTATGGAATCT
This sequence comes from Gynandropsis gynandra, assembly GCA_036759665.1. NCBI lineage: Eukaryota > Viridiplantae > Streptophyta > Magnoliopsida > Brassicales > Cleomaceae > Gynandropsis > Gynandropsis gynandra. The sequence continues at coordinate 33,651,570 of CM071871.1, read as the reverse complement.
GGATACCCAATTTAACAACTTATCCACTAAGTTGTAAATGTAGCATAATACATTGGGTTGCATGATTATCTTCAACATTGAAGTTTCTACAGGTATACATAATGTTGAAGATGTTCTTGAATCTTGTAATATCTATGACAGATAGAGGTGTACTAAATCAAAAATATTTTGCAGGTTCGGTTAATTGATCCTTACAAACGGACTTACATGGATGAATATACCATGATGGTACATATAAATTTTGATTATTCAAGGCTAAAAAAGTTGGTGCATGATTTGTTAAGTATCGACCACCATACCAGAAGTATTTGTGGCTTTGCATGTATTATGGAAAAAGAAAGATGAAAGGACCGCATTATCCTATGCAAAGAATGTTAGTTTGCTGATAATGAAACTTGTCGCTTTTAGTTTATGTGTGATATTTGATGATGTTCAGTTTGCAATCATAGCATCAAGATAGATGAGTGCCACATACCTGGCTACATAATAAAGGTAAATTGATTATAAAGATTAAAAAATTTCTAGCCATCTTAAATGTTGTAGCCGCTGGTTCACAAGTAGATGGATCTGATACTATCTTCCAATTTTTCCAGTGCCATATATATTTTCCAGTTTCATTCGATAAATCTTTACAGTACGAGAAAATTTGAAATAGTAATTCATCTTGTATTATTATATGCTAAGTTTTGTGACCTTGTTTCCGCCATATTTGTTCCCTTTAAAACATGCACTATTGTGTGTTTTTACATTTCTTTAACCTTTGAGGTGTGTTAACATTTCAAATACAGTGATTGATTATGAACTTAGCATATAGGGTGTGGTTTATGTTGTAGAATTCCAACATTTATTCTACTCATACATCCTAATCTTTATTGGCTTGTTGATTTTCTTTTGGTGACTTATTAATTTCCTTCTCCTACTAGAATCATCCGTTACAGGGTGTGTATTGTTGTAATAGTTTCTACAGGTATCAATATATGTCTGTGCAAGGAATTCTCTCACAAGAATTAAGGCCAGAAGATCATTTTGGAGGGAGAAGGAGCGGCGACGATTGAGCCATGGCAGAAGGAAGACACGATGGTTCTAAATTGGCTACACCATAGTAGCTAAAATTTCATATCATATCATTTTGTGAGCTTAGGTTATCAACCTCTATTGATTATCTATGTGGTTTCTGAAAAATTTCTATAGTTGATGTTGGATTTGAGGTTGTTTAGAGTGTTACCTTTAAATCATCTTGGACAAAAATTTATCTTATAAGCATATCTGACCAAACTTAAGGTTGTCTACCATCAAAAAGTTCTGAGGCTAAACATAGTCCATTGATTTTATTGAACTAGTAATGAGTACAACAATTTTCATAACTAAAAAAGGTCGATGAATAGTACAACTATTTCAAAATTTGAGATATAAAATCAACTTAACATCGACCCGTTCCCCACCACCTCTACTATCTCCTCTTCAGCGTCGTCGAGCTCCTAGCTCAGTCCAACTACTCGGCGGCTCATCATCTTGACTTCTCTTCAACTCTTATACACATAAGCAAACTCTAGGCAGTTTTGGGAGATGATGCGTTCCAAGTTAAACAAAATTAAAGCGGCTCATCATCTTGACTCCCTCTTCAACTCTTATACACATAAGCAAACTCTAGGCAGTTTTGGGAGATGATGCGTTCCAAGTTAAACAAAATTAACCTAAACTACCGCAAGTGTGCGACATGTGTGTAGTACTCTAGGTGTCGATCCCACAAAGACTATGCAACACAAATAAACTCAAACAAGGAATCAAACTTACTACGAAAGAATATGGTTATAAGATCAAATAACTTAAAGTAATAAACTAACGATTTTTGGCAATGAAACAAACGTTCTAGCAAAGGATTTCACCATAAGGCTTCCGAAACCAACAATCAATCCATCTAATCATGCACTTCCAGAAAAGGTATATCTAAGACGGACTATCCTAACATGATTACTATCCTCTTTCAAGGCATAGAAACGTGATCTAGTCAAGTTATCCCCTATTTTGGTGGCTAATACCTTAAACTAAACCCATAAATTTCCGTGTTCATCCGATTAATCCTCAACCGTTACTACTCTACTTTCGTGACCTAATCTCGGTTGTTTTAAGCTTGATTACCTAGGATTAGAATTCTCCTTTTGTTCCTTCTCCTAAGTCCATAAAACAGGCATCTACTTAGCCTTCGTAAACACAAGTCGTTCAAACACTCATAAAAAGAATAGATAAATCAAATAGGGAATTGCATTCATAAATTAATCAAAAGATATTCCAAGATTGCCAGGGGCTAATCCCTTCTCTTGGAACAAAACTACTACTCAGACATGAGTTCGAAATAAAACTTCATAAAAGAAATAGATAGCCTAAACAGAATAGAAATCAAACAAAACCTAGTCCTGATTCGATTTCCCAATACTCCTTGAATGTATCTTGCCAAGATAGCTCTCTAACCAATGAACAAACTCTAGGAATCTACTCTGAACTCGCTTTAACCAAACTTACGAAACTATCCCTCATGCAAAATCAGTTCAAAATCCAAAAAGGAATGTTTCCAAGACCATGCCCGACCATGCTAGATAAGGTGCCCAACCGTGCATGTTCTTTTCCTTTTTATGTGCCCGGTTTCCTTTTTCTTCAAGCGGCGCTCCGCGTTAATTCATTTGTACTAGGTAGGGTTGGGCCCCCGACCAGGATTAGCATGCAGCTTAATCGGGCATGTCTTCAATGCAAGTGATCGCATGTGCTTGACAATGTGCCCGAGCGTGCTTGGTAGTGTGCCTGACCGTGCACTGTTCAATGAGGAGTGATTGGTCGTGCAGTGTGAATGCTCGAACTAAGCTTTGCTCTAGGGTGTTCGCTGATTTATGAGTCCGGCCGGACTTGGAATTGTGCCCTACCGTGCACTCTTCCTTGAGGAGTGCTCGTTCGTGCATTGTGAATGCTTAAGACGTGCATTACTCTCTGAGCATATCTGTTAGATTAACACCTGGTCGTGTGGTTAATCATGCCCGACTGTGCATGCCTTTATCTCAGGCAAGTTCATATCTTGCTCATTTCTTGTCTGTTTCTCGTCCTATTTTCTACGTTGTGATCCTTGATACTCGTACTTTGTCTCGCATATGTTATTAAGCTCCAAACGAACCAAATACGTATTAAAACTTGTAACAACATAAAAACACAAAACAAGTAAAAGGATACAAAATCACACGTAAACATTGCAACTATCATCACAAAGATCTCTAAAAACATGCGAGAAACGTGTACGAAACCATGATGATCAAAATCCCATAGACATGAATGTTTGTTTGTCCCTAAGCAAACGTAAACGTGGAACACATGGGAGATACAAAAACAAGAATTTCCCTTTTTCTTAGAGACGCCAATGTAGCGGACCTAATTGATCAACTAGCAAGTTAAGAGCATATTCGACCTATTAATTTCTAGTCTTCATCCTAGGTTCACCATGGCTACCTACGGGAAAGCAAATTAAAAGAAAACTAAGCAAGAAACCGCAACTATCTCTGCCAAACAAGACTTCAAACAAGTGCTAAATATAGAACAAAATAGGATACTTGTTTCATTTGCGAGCTTCTTTGTTTCTTTATTTTATTTCTCTTTTTTTCTTTTTTAGTTTATGTTACGCATACACACTAGGTTTCTAGGACAACGAATTTCAAGGGATCCAGCCTTTACTTAGATTGGTGTTTTTATTGTGTTGTGCACTTAGGACGTAGAAAAGATTATCTCCAACCTACCACTTAGAGCCGAACCATCAAAAAGAAATCAAGGTAGATGCACACATAACGGTTTTAGATCATGGTTTTAGTCATTATTTTTATCGACAACGGATTGTTAGTGTGTGCTCTTATTCTGCAAAAACAAGATCATTTTCATGTGATCGAATTATCCCCATCAAAAAGAAGTAAAGCATCATCTACACAAAGTATAATCATCTAGATAGAGAGAATCAACAAGAAACTAGCTTAGCAGCCTCGTCTAAACCTCACACAAGCAACATTAGAATTCCCAAAGAATTATGACCTATTTGCTTTTCAACCGACTAAGAAGCCCCAATTATTAGGAAAAACCTAAGCTCCAACATGCAAGATATCACGGAAAAGACCAGCTTCTTAAGCATCCTAGGTTCAGGGTTCATCTCAAAACGTGGAACCGAACAAGTGCCTGGGTGACTCTAACTCAAGAAAATGAAAATCAAACTAAAACTAAGCTAAGAACTACAAAATCGAAGAGAAAGGTATAAGAAAATGAAACAAAGTCACTTGACAAACATAAACTGCTCCCCCAGACTTGAATTGAACGGCGTCCTCGACATAAAGCTCCGATTGAGGGTAAGTGAAGTTAAGTCATTTTTGTTTTTTTTTTGTTTTTTTTTTTGTGTTTTTGGTTTATATAAACTAAGTCCTAAACTAAACATTACGAAAAAAGGGAAAAGAAAGTGTTGGGTTGTCTCCCAGAAAGCGTTTATTTAATGTCTTTAAGCTTGACATCTCCACGCCTCATGCATTCGCGACGGGTGGATCGAAAAAGGAAATGGAGTTTTTGCTTTCGATCGGTTGAGCAGCTAGGTAGAGCTTTAATAGCTGACCATTAGCTTTGAAAGTTCCACTCATCTCGATCCATAGTTCCACTACTCCACTACTTGGTAATGTGCCTGACCGTGCACTCTTCAGTGAGGAGTGATGATCGGTTGTGCAGTGTGAATGCTTGGGTCGTGCATTGCTCTCGAATGTTTTCCTAATTTATATATGAGCCCGATCGGGCTTGGTATTTGTGCCCGACCGTGCACTCTTCCATGAGAAGTGCTCGGTCGTGCATTTTGAATGCCCAGCCCGTGCATTACTCTCGAGGAAAATCAGTTAGATTAACGCCCGGTTGTGTGGTTCATCATGCCCGGTCGTGCATGCCTTTGTCTCGGGCAAGTTTATATCTTGCTCATTTCTTGTCCGTTGGACGTTCCGTTTGCTCCGTTGTGATCCTCGATACTCATACTTTTTCCCGTGTATATTCTTTAGCTCCTAAACAAACCAAATACGCATTAAAACGTGTAAGAACATGTAAACACAAAAAGAAGTAAAAAATTATAAAATCACATGTAAACATCGCAACTATCATAAAAAATATCTCTAAAATGATGCGAGAAATGTATACAAAAACGAGATGATCAGGGAAGGCTCTGGATACTTCTAATTACAACATTGATATAGTTATTTTCTGCAAGTCCTAATCTCTGATTATGTTTGAGGTCGATATCCCATATGTTCGTTTGGTTGAATTGAACTTTTCGATCGAAGAAACATGTTCTTGATGCTATTTCTATACAACCATGAATGAAGCTAGTTTCAAGTGCCTCAGATAGAAATCAAGAAATTCTAGACATGATGTTCTTAAAGCCGTGGAAATCAAATCCAAACAGAAAATGAAAAGAGCAAGCAAAGAAAACCCAAGATCTTACTTTATAGTATCGATCAATAAGATATCGAACCATAGATCGTTCAATATGGACGCTAAATCCACTTTCACGGTCAACAGACCACCAAAATCAATGAACAAATGACAATTGAAACCTAACGAAATGTAGAGATGAGAACAAACTGAGCATATTTGATCTTAATCTGGAGCGGAACACGGAGTGATCCGATCGACGATGCCAACCTCCCAAATAACTCTACAAGATCTGACTCTGTAGTATCGATCAATAAGGTACGACCCATAAATTGTTTGATCTAGATGCCAAAACTTCGATTTCACGCGCTATGACAGACTTCATCATCGGTGATTTGTGGCCTTGAGTGAGAAACAACACAATCGAATGGAGACTTGGGTCAGAGGAGGATCGAAAAAGATATATGTGAAAGAGATGGAAGTAGAAGAAGAATAATTAAGACTTGGGTTAGAGGAAGATCGGAAAATATAGGTGTGAAAGGGATGGAAAAAGAAAAATAATCGCGTACCATCAAAATATTCATCCTTGTTTAGATTGCTAAATACTAAAGAAATGATAATTTTTTCCTCTTTTCAAAATCTAGAAAAACAAACGCATTCATTATGGAAAAAACAATAACATATAAATATTTTCAAGGCAAATATAATAATATATAAATGTTGAATTAAAAATATAAATGATTATAATATTGTATATATTTAAAGTAAATTTAAATTATTTTATATCAATAAGAACAATAATAATCCAAATAAATAAAAGTAATAATAGTAATAATAATAAATGTTAAATCTCTTTATTGTAAGAGTTATTTTGTTGTGTAAGTAATGGAACATACAACAATTGAAAATCAATCATATTTTATCCTATGTCGACACTTTTATAATAAATAAAATAAAATAAAGAAATAAAAAAATTCTAACCTAAAAATCTTTCATTATACCCTAATTTACATCAGCCGCCTCCAACCATTTTCTACTTCCCTCCTCATTTCTTTCATCTCCGCCATCACATGCTTTCATTCCTTTCATCTCCTTCATCCCATGCTCTCCTTCCCTCCTTCTCCTTCATTAGTTTCTCGTCGAAAATAGACCTAATCTGACTTCAGCCTCTTCATCGTAACCTCGGACCACGACTCCTCGATAGAAGGGGTGACCGAGATGAAATGCTCGAGCATATTTGGTTTGTCCTTGCTTTCATCCCCACCATTTCCCAAACACCTTTCGTTGGAGAATCCTTTGCTTTTATCCTCGCAACTAATTGGGTGTTATCATTGGTGACGATGCAAAGCAAGTATCGAGGCTGAAGCAGAGAGCGTATGAGACATTCGCACCAGAAAATCGTAATCTAGCGAGCCGTACAAAGTTGTGGCACGGGATGTTCACGAAGAAGGAACTCTTGGCGACCATGTGGCTTCAAAGGACCATCAATTTCTTATAGTCTCAGTTGTCGTTTAAAATTCTTAGTTGTGATTATTGTTACTACTTACACTACAAGAAAATCACAAATTAGGGACTGAAGAATCCGTCCCTAATCCATCCCTAAACAGGTTTAGGGATGGATTAGGGACGACCAGTTGTAGTCCGCAATCGCGCGTCTCCAAATGTTATCTGTCCCCAATTAGGGACAGAAAATTCAGTCTCAAAACAGTCCCGGGATTGGGGACGAACCATTTTCCGTCCCTAAAAATTGGGGACGGACCATTGTGGCTGTTCCTAAATTTAGGGACGGACCATTGTGGCCGTTTCTAAATTTAGGGACGGACCAATGTGGCCGTCCCTTATTTTTTTAAAAATAAAAAAATAAAATTAAAATAAATTTCGATTAGATTACAAGATAAAAATTAGTACATAACAATAATTACAAAGCATACATATAACCAACATTTTTAATCCTAAGCCGTTGGAAGTATTTCCGATTAGTCGTGATCGAAATCACTGCTCTGAATTGCATCCCAATCGATGTTAGGCATTTGCGATTTCATCATGCGCAGAAGCTTTTCCATTCGCCTATCTGATCGTTCAGCTTGCTTTCTTGATCGTTCAGCCTCCTTTAGTGCTTGTTCAACGCGCCTGTTGGATTCTTGGAACCTTTGGGATAACTGATGCTGGAACTCGTACTCCGATACTTTTTCTTTACCCTTGGAGGAAGTTGAATGTTTTGAGGCCATTCCTCCAAGTCCGAAAATACGACCTTTTGTATGGCGTAACTTGCTGTAAAAAAAATATCGAGAATTAATAACATTTATAAATAGTAAAATTATTTCATATTAAAATGTCATTATTACCTCGAGATACAACTCGTTGTACTCTTCATGACTAAGAGTAGTTTGTGTTTCGTTTTCTCTCGGGGGAATTTATGATACTCGTTCCGCTGCCATGTTTTTAATTTCATCGTGAAGGCTTTTCGCCTTGGGATCCACCCACGAACCATCTGACTTCTTAACATGCGTACGTTCCAAAAATTCTAGATACGATGGTTTGGATCCCTTCTCTTTCGCCTGAAATAAATAAAAAAGACATAGTTTAATGAAATGTTAATTTTATATAAATGCATAAAAAGTAGAATAAAGCTTATCAGATCTTCATATACTTCTGCAAAAGAACGAGATCCTGCCGTGTGTACGCTTATCTCGTATCCTTCTCTATCAGAACGCCGGGATTTACTTGCTCGCTCGCTCTTTGCCTTAAATTCTGGGGAATCCCAATATACGCACATCTGATCCGAAATATCTTCCGACATCCAAACGGATTTTCCTTTCTTCTCTCGTCTTTCACGACATTTACCTACGATAGACTTGAGACATTTTGCCGCATTTTTGTCAAATTCGGATTTTACTAGTCCGGTAAGGGCGGGATGCCAATAAAATATTTACTGATAAAATTCCAATATAATAATAAGCTTATATATTTAAATTGTCATTTAAATTACTTGATAAATTTTAAAATTGTTTAAAACATACCACAAATGATTTCCACCATCGTTGCTTAATATCTGGATCGGTATGTGTCCAATTGTAACACGGCCGATCATAATCAGCTTTTAATTACCTTTTATCGTCATTGATATGTGACGATTAAGTTGATTATATCCAACCTACAAATCAAAATGAATGATAAATTAACATTTAGTTAACTATTTATAATTGAGATTTTAATTTGAGTATACGTACCATAATCCGCCGCTTCAGATTTTTCCAATACGGCAAATCCCAAAATATGCTCTTCTTGTACCAGTTATGAGTAATCCCATAACCACCAATTCTCGGATGATTGTTCCCTCCGCAATCTATGCTCCTCGGAATACCCAAAGCAAGAAGTCGTTCATACAAAATTTCTTCGCCGGTAAAAACTGGAGGAGGAGATTTCCGAACAACTACATTCCTTTTGAAATTTCTCTTGTTGCGAGAAAACGACGATGACAATCAAACCAACTCGTCTTTCTTCCATGTTTCAACTGAAAAGCATCTGTTTCCTCCATGCAATATGGACAAGCCAATCGACCATGCGTTGTCCATCCAGATAACATACTATAAGCTGGAAAATCACTTATTGTCCACATGAGAGCACCTCGTAACATAAAATTTTGTCGCCTCGAGACATCGTATGCTTGAACTCCATTCCATAATTCTTTTACTTCTTCAATAAGTGGTTGAAGAAATATATCCAAACTTCTTTCCGGATGATTAGGCTCGGGAATCATTATTGTTAAGAACAAAAATTCCCTTTTCATGCACATATCTGGTGGTAAGTTGTAAGGTGTCACTATAACTGGCCACAATGAATAATTCTTTCCACACATCCCAAATGGATTAAAACCATCGGTACAAAGACCTAAATAGACATTTCGACTTTCAGCCGCAAAATCAGGATATACCTTGTTAAAGTGTTTTCACGCATCACCATCTGATGAATGACACATCTCTCCTTCACGACTTGAATGCTCAGCATGTCATCTCATGTCGCTTGCGGTCTCCAAATATTGATAGAATCTTTTTAATCTGTCTGTAATTGGTAAATACCACATACGACTATATGAAACCGATTTTCCATTCTTTGTTAAATAAAACCTATCTTTTCCACAAAATAGACAATTACTCATCTCCGATGTCTCTCTCAAAAAAATCATGCAATTGTCTTGACAAACATCAATAATTTGATATGGCAATAAACCCAAAGATCACATCATCTTCTTTGTCTCATAATAGGAGTTTACTGCATTATTATCTTCTGGCAAATAATCTCTTACTAATTGCGATATCAAATCCATGCAATTCTCACACAAATTATTTTCAGTCATCAAATTCATCAAACGTGCAGACAGAGATAACTGTGATAAACCACTCCTACAACCATCATAA
>CM071871.1:33628656-33641530 GCA_036759665.1 Gynandropsis gynandra | reverse complement strand
ATGACATAACCACATGAAATAATTCGGAGTAAATCCTCTTAAATAAAGATGCTTCCAAACAGTTCTCTTATTAACAAATTTTTCATTCTTGCCTTTGACGCATGGACAAACCAACATATCCGTTTCTTTATAAACTTTTTGATTCGTCGCCATTGTCATAAACTGTGTGACACCTTCTATAAACTCTTTCGATACGCTTTGAGATTCTGGATCAATTGTTCTGTACATCCATTGTCTAGAAACGAAAATGTTCAATCTTGATGAAGATACAATTATAATCGCAAACACTATAGAAGATATGCGGTGAAAAATATGAGAGTTGCTTATGAAAAATGGATCAATGTTTGAGGGGTTAAATAGATTATTTATAGACGAATTAGGGACGGATTACGGACTAAGAAATTAATTTTCCGAAAACCGTCCCGAATCCGTCCATAAAATTGTTTTTAAAGTCCTAAATTTAGGGACGATCCCAAATGCGTCCCCAATTTTAGGGACAGAAAGAGATGTCGTCCCTAATTTGGGGACGAATGTTTGTCCGTCCCTAAATTTAGGGACGACAGCAATTTCCGTCCCCAATTTAGGGAAGTCTTACCCATCCGTCTCTAATTGGTCCGCAAATACGGACGGATTAGAGACGGCACTTCGGTACCCAAAATTGGGGACGGATTCAGGACGGATTTCATTATCCGTCCCTAATCCGTGTATAATCCGTCCCTAAATTTAGGGACGAAAATTTCAGTCCCCAAATTCCGTCCCTAATCTTGAATTTTCTAGTAGTGTTAATTAGTTAACAATTACAAAAATAACGTTCCTAATTAATAAAATTTAAATGGTATATTTAATATATTATTCATTCTAATTAATAAAAGGATTATTATGAATACTAAATATTAAATTCATAAATAAAATAATTAATTACTCATTATAATTAATATATTTATAATTGTGAGTTTTCAATTCATAAATAATCAACCAATAAAATAAAAATGATGATGATATACAAAATATTTTCTTTTAGTAGTATCACTTTGACATAAAAAAAACAAGCTGATAACTAAATCTTTATTTAAAAAGAAAAAATATATATATTTATATATAGATTTTCTTAATTTTTATGATTTGCGGAATAAATATATTATTTTTCAAATTGTATATAGATAACTTTTAAATTTTATTAACTTTATATAAATGATATAAAGTTATATAAGTTTGAAACTAATAATTAAATGATTATAAAAATGTTAAATTTATTTATAACTTTAATTGTATTATTGTGTCATTTTTATTTTAAAAAGAAAAAAAATTGTAAATATGTAAATATATACATATATTTTCTAAAATAGTTATTGAATATTATAAATAATATATTAATGTTTGATCAAATATAATAAATTAAAAACCATTTAAAATATTTATGTAAAATATTATAATACTAGGTTTTATAAGTGGGATGCTACATCATCGCTGAGGTGACGGTAGCATAATGCGTCAAACCTAACTTTTAATATATAAGATTAGTAATTAAACCTGCACGATGCGCGAGCTTTGAGAAAGAAATGTTTAATTTTATTTGTGTATAATTATTTATATAATTTTAAAATTAAAATTTTGTTGTATTTCCAGGTTTTCTCAAATTTTAATTGATAAAATTGATACAAATAACTGACACTACGTATTATATCTAAGTTAATAAAATTTTGTCAATATAATTATGAAAAACAACTTAACATAAAAAATATTATGTATTTTGAATCATTTTAAAAAGTTTTTATAATTATTTTATGTTACAAAAGTCACTTTTAAATACATAGATAACGAAAAAACAAATATAAAAAATATAGATCTATTATTTTTTAAATTAAATATTCGTATATTCACAATTTATACTCTTTAATAATTCGACAACATTTAGAACTTTTCTAAATAATAAGAATCAATGAATGTTTAGGGAAAACATGGTTTTTCGCGAAATAAAGGGATGCAACTAAACCGATGTAATAATAAAAGATAAATAGGATAATTGGTGTTCTTAAAAAAATTATTTATATTAAATCCAAAAGCTTAGAATGTTCTTCAAGATAATAAGTAAAGCAATACATGTCATTCATAATCTCTAAATTCAACATAAATTGGCATATGACTTGACTTGATTTCTCATGGAAAGAGAAAGTCTGGTTACATCTGAATTAAATTCCATTATCTTCCTCTTATTATCAACGCGTTCTACCACTAATGTAATGTGATATCCTTACAAAGTATAAATTGTTTTTTTTTAATATGAAGTGTACATGTGTAATTAGTGCATGTGTTTATGTATATGTTTTTTTACCTCGTTAGATACAGCTGAACTGCTTCTAAACCTAGCCATGAACGTTGATGGCACCTTGAACGCCGATGAGATTTTAGATTCTATAAATTGAACCATCGATTCGATCTATTTACATGCCATAGATATGCCCAAAACCCGACCTCGTTCCAACTTCGTCAAACTGTGAGAAAAAGATGTGTTTCTTAAAAATCCAAAACCTCTAGTATCTTTCCAAAATGCAAGAACAACACGTTAAGTGACTTCGTTAGTGTAGAATTTGTAGAACAAAAATGAATCAGCGGAACCAAGAGATAAAGACAAAGAGCGAGCGATCGAGAGATTTAGAGAGAATAAGAATAAGTATTCTCTTATGTATTTCATTAGAACTAAATGTAACTATTTATATAAGTAGAAAGGGTGAAAAACAAGGAAAATACAAGTACACATGCAAGGCACAAGTTTAGATGTAACATGCATTAGCTTGAGCGATCAACAAGGAATAGGAGACCGTGGAGGTCATAAATAGGTTTTACCAGGTCGTAGGACGCGGGACTCGGAGAAAACCGGGATGCGGCTTGTGATGCTGAGAGGAAGGGATGCGGGATACAGCTCGGGACACGGAGAAGAGCGAGACGCGGAGAGGAGCGAGACGCGGCTCGGGACGTGGCCCGGGATGTAGAGAGGAGCGGGACGCGAGATGCGACTTGGGACACGGAGAAAAGCGGGACACATCCTTTCTTCTTAACATTCCTCCTCAAGTTTAGGCGTTCAAAATTAACATAAATGAAGCCTCATTAAAACCCCTCCGGGGAAAATCCAGTTGGAAAAAAAAACCCCGACAAAGCAAAAAGTGTGCAACAACTCACGAGCTCGGGGGATGATCGACTAAGCTTGAATGCGATTCCTTGGGACTGAAGATATCAATGAGTTGATCTGATAATGGAGATCTTTGCAGACTTTTTCAACCCCGACAAAGCAAAAAGTGTGCAACAACTCACGAGCTCGGGGGATGATCGACTAAGCTTGAATGCTATTCCTTGGGACTGAAGATATCAATGAGTTGATCTGATAATGGAGATCTTTGCAGACTTTTTCACTTGTGGCTTTAGTGAAGAAATCGGCCAACTGATCTGCGCTTCTTCTGTATATGAATTCAATTATGCCATCTTCGAGCATCTCTCGAACAAAATGATAGTCAACTTTAATATGTTTTGTTCGTTTGTGGAACACCGAGTTGGATGCAATGTGAATTGCCACCTGATTGTCACAATGAAGCATTGTGGCCTGCGAAGGTTTGAGGCCAAGATCTTTGAGGAGAGCCCGGATCCAAATGAGCTCACATGTTGTATTAGCCATAGCTCGGTACCCTACCTCAGTGCTAGAACATGAGGCCACCGATTTCTTTTTGCTTCTTTAAGTGACAAGGTTCCCCCGAAAAAGGTACAAAACCCCGTTGTTGATTTCCGATCTTTGCGGTCACCAGTCCAATCTGCATCACAATACCAATTAGACTAGTGTCGTTGTTTTTACTCATTAGTATACCTTTTCCTGGAGCGCTCTTGATGTATCGGAGGATTCGGTCCATAAATTTCCAATGTTGTTCCTTTGGAGCGCGCATATGCTAGCTGACCTGATTCACAGCATAACACAAGTCAGATCTTGTTATCGTGAGCTATATTAGCTTACCAAAAATGCGTCTGTATTGTTCTATATCATGAAATGGTTCCCCTCACGCAAGTCTTTGTATTTTTATTCGATGTGGGTCTTGTTCGGCTTAGATCCGAGTTTATCTATTTCATTCAAAAGGTCTAAAGCATATTTTCGTCGAGAAAGAAATAAATTATCATTAGATCTAGTTACTTCAATTCAAGAAAATACTTAAGTTCACCTATATCCTTTATATTAAATGTGTCTTTTAGAAAAGGTTTAACACTTTCTATTCCTTTATTATCATGACCTATTATGATGATATTATCAACATAAACTAAGAGAACGATGACACAAGAATTGTTTCGAATGATGAACATGGAATGATCAACCTCACTCCTCTTAAAACCATGCTTTCGAACAGCATTATAGAGCCTAGTGTATAGAGAGCTCCCTTTAGTTTGCATACAATTCCTTATTCGGTTTGGAGACCCGGAGGAGGTTTCATATAGATCTCTTCCTTTATTTCCCCCTGAAGGAAAGCGTTTTTAACATCCATCTGCCACAAACTCCAGTTAAGGTTAATAGTAATATAAAAGATAATGTGAACATAATGAAGTTTAGCAACAGGAGCAAAAGTCTCAGTATAATCTTCCCCATACTTCTGATATACCCTTACACTACAAGGTAAGCCCTGTAACGTTCTACCTCACCATTACTTTTATATTTGATTTTTTATACCCATTTTCTTCCAATGGGCTTCTTTTCTTTAGGAGAGGGGACAAGGTCCCATGTTTTATTCTTTTCTAAGGATGCTGGCTCCTTAGCCATGGCTTCCTCCCATTCTGGCTTCCTTTTGGCTTCTCTATAGGTTTGTGGCTCGATATCCCTATCAATTTTATTAAGAAAATCTTTATGATTAGTAGAGATAAATTCCAAAGAGACAAAATTTTGAATAGGATGTTCGATTTCCACACCATTGAAATAGGATGTTTGGTTGTCACGCCATGGAATAGGATTGTGAATCCATTCTGAGATTGGTCGCCTTATTCTAGTGCTTCTCCGAGGCACTATCTGATTTAGAATCCTTCATTCAACTTCATCAACGTCCTAATCCTCATTTTGGTTATGATCATGGCTTTGATCTTCATTCTCATTATTTGAGGCCCGAGTTTCTTCCTCATGATTTTGCTCAAAATATACATCACGACTTTCTTGTTCTTCATTTTCTTATATTTCTTGATCATTTTGGTCTTCATGACGTTCAAGTACACTTGGCAGAGGACCTGTTTCATTGTTAGTTTTCAAAATTTAATTAACTAAGTTTCTAAGGTACAAGCCTATATCATTTGGTTCCGAGATTCCTTTAATCTCTTCCCAGCTGATTTTATCATGAAAGCTCTTGTCTTCGAGAAACATAACATCTCGAGACACTATTACATGTTGATATTTTGGATCGAAACACTTGTAGCATTTTTTATTTAATGAGTAACCTATGAACATGGCTATAGTGCTCCTTGTTTCCAACTTGTTTCGCTGTGAGTCAGGAACAATAACGAAACACACAACCAAAAGTTCTAAAATACTCAATATCAGGTTTTGTAGAGTTTAATACCTTATAAGGTGATTTATCCTTTAGAACTTTTGTAGGAATTCTATTAATGATGTCACATGTGTCATGACTACATCGGACCAATACCTTGTTCTTGAAGGTACCTGCCAAACTGAAGACTAGTATACTCTCCACCATTGTCAGTCCTTAGATATTTTATTTTAGCATCATATTGAGTTACAACATGCTTATAAAACTTTACAAACACATCATAAACACAATTCTTAGAAGAAAGAGTAAACAACCATGTAAAATTTTATTTTTCATCGATGAAGGTTACAAAATATTTCTTTTGATCATGACAAACACATGGAGCTGGCCAAACATCAGAATAAATTAGTTCAAAACAGTTTTTATAAACCGAAACAGAGTTTGAAAAAACTTGTTTTACGTCCTTTCTTAAGATGCAAGCTTCACAAGCTTCATGTTTATCTTTAAGATCGACAAAAATGATACTTAGAACTTTGCTATGAGGGTGTCCAAGTCTCGCATGCCATATAGAAACTTTATCAATATCTAAATTTGATAAAAACACGGACTCAGGATAACAATACATGTACTCAAGAACATAAAGACCACTGAGGAGCTTTCCTTTACCGATTACTTATTGCTTTTAATATCATGCATCGAGAATGAGTTAGAATCGAAACAAACATAGCAATTAAGGTCTTTTATAAGCTTTTGGACAGAAATAAGATTATTATAAAACTTTGGACAGAAATACGATCCAACAATGATCCTTTGTATGACCTCTCTCTTTGCACTGCTCACAAGAGAATTGCTTTTTGAAAGGTTTGATAGAAGTGGCTTGCCGAGAGGTGCTTTTAGAGACATTAGCATCATCGGTCATCTCTTTAAAGAAATGATTTCCCCCTTCATCCCTTTTAATCATCGTACAAACGTCGTTAGACGAGGGAAACTCATTTTGGCGAAGTATGCGATGAATAAGGTCATTGTATTTTTCATCGAGGGAGAATAAAAGATAAAAGATCTGATCCTGGTTCGCTCTTAAAGCTGTTTCCACAGGATCCATAGTATGAGGCCTTAGAGAATCAAGTTCAGATCATAATTCCTTTCAATCACCCAAAGTCTAGCTAAACGACTTTCCCTCTTGCCTTAGATTACTAAGGTATTTCTTTACTTCATACACACGACTAAGATTAGATTCATTGCCAAAAACTTGTTTCAGCTCGTCCCAAAACTCCTTAGAAGACTCTATGTTCCCATATGTACAAAGCATATGAGATTTGAGGAAATTTTGTAAAACAACCAAGGCAGTGAGTTTATTTTGTTCACATTTTTCTGATCCGGCACTTGAATCTACCGGTTTCACATCTGATCCCGTCACAAAACCCCAAAGACCTCGCATGCCACCATTCGCCTTAGCACTCTTTGTTCAAATGGAAAAATTGTTTCAATTGAACGAGATTGAGATGCTTTTGGTTGAGTCCATGAAAAGAGATCCGATCAAATGAAGGGAAACAAGAACAAAGAGAGATTAAAAAATGATCGAAAACAACTTTTGAAAGAGAATAGATTTTAAAAGAAACAAAACTGATTAAAACATTTTCAGAGATTCGATCACCGCTCTAATACCATGTAGAATCAGAAGACAAATTATAAATCAGCAGAAGCAAGATATAAAGACTAAGAACGAGCGAATGATCGAGAGAATTAGAGAGAATGAGAATAAGTATTATCTTATGTATTTCATTAGAACTAAAGGTACCTATTTATACAAGTAGAAAGGGTGAAAAGCAAGGAAAATACAAGTACACATGCACGGCACAAGTTTAGATGTAACATGCATGAAGTGGAGCGGTCAACAAGACATAGGAGACTGCCACTAAAAAAAGGTGTTTCCCAATGGACGGCAATGGATCCGCGGTCGTTGGGAATCGCTCGTTACAAATCGATATCCGTTGCAATTTTCCAACGGCTTTGCAACGGGTAATATCCGTTGCAAATTTGTAACGGACGGCCAACAGATGACGCCGTTGGAATTTTGTAACGGACGCCCGTTGAAACAATTTGTGATGGATGCCCGTTACAAAGTTTTAACGGACGTCTGTTGCCATCCAGGCAGGAAAAAAGAGCGGGATTTTAAAAACTTTCAACGCGTATCCATTGGAAACTGGCAGGAAAAGACAACGGGCCTTCGTCACCAATTGACGGGAAATGGCAACGGGCGTTCGTTACCATTTGGCGGGAAAATGATGTCCAACGGATGCCCGTTAGAAATTACAACGGACATCGGTTGGAAAATTGTTAAAAAATTAAAAATAATTTACAAAAATAAAAAAAATTAATTAAAATAATAAATTTGTTTACAAAAACATTAAACCTAATTCTATTACATTTCATTTAAATCAGTTGGGCCGATATCATCTCCCCAGTTACCAGGACCTCTCGAAGGCATTGCATCCGAATTGATACCCGCTCCTTGTCGCGGCTTCGATTCCCTCACCTGGCTAGATAGCAACTCTATGATGCTATCTAAGTGTTGTATTTGGGAGTATTGTTCCTGCATTTGGGCTCGAGTTTCTTGAAGTTGTGCTTTGAGATCCTCGATACGCCGTTATTGCGTGTAGCTCTTTTGGACCGCCGGAGGTACCGTCATGGCGTCCTCGACGATATCTTTTTGAAGTGCCTCGAAACCGTATAGACGCCCCTTAAACGGTCTAACCGACTACAAGAAAAACAAAATTAGAGTTAGAATTCGAGTTGAAGTGCGTCGAAACAATCTTTTCCATCAGAGCTTTCACGGTTCTTTTCCCACGAGGATCGACGAATTCGAGTTCGTCGATCTCTTCCCAGACAACCGGCTTCTTCTTGGCGTGGGTTTCCACTACCAGCTCAAAAAGTGTCGAATCTCTTTCTATCCGTTGCATCAGTGGTATAAAATAAATTTAATTAGATAAATATTGTAAAAAACCAAAATTTAAATAATAATAATAAATTTACCAATTCTTTCTTCCTCTTCGAAAATGATTTTTATCCCGAAGTATTGCGGATGCGAACCATCTCTAGGAACCTTCTCGTCGTACCGACATTTTTTGGCCTTCTCGCTCTTGGCCTTTAATTCTTTAGACTCCCAATGTTGAATAAGTTGATTGAAGACCTCTTTCGTTGCTCATGTCTGTTTGCAGTTCTTGGTGTAGTAGTTGTGCTTGGCATTGTTCATCATCAAACGCATTCGAGCCTACATGTCGTGCACCCATGCTGTGTAGATGCGCATCGTATCCTTCTTCTGCCATCTATATGCGCGCTACAAAATAACTTATAATGATTTAGTTTATAGAATATATAAATAATCATTTTAAATAAAAATTTAATTTGAAATACACTTACGATAAAAGTGCACCACCATCGACGGCGTATGACTTCTAGCGTAACTTGCCAGGAATAATAAAGTTGGTCCTGTAAGGACGCTTGGATGATGTTGTTGTATGTATGTTTTAGAACATCATCCACGTCAAATCTGCACATTAAAATTAAATAGTTAGATAATATTTATAAATTACAACAATATAAATGCAAATACTAAAAATTTTTACCATTGCATCCCGGCAGGACGATCAAGACCGATAATTTGAAGGGTGGGACACCCATCAAAATTATCGATTAAGGAATTGATGTCCACCGTATCGTCCTCTTCATCAAATATTGGCGGTGCAGATATTAGTAAAGGAAGGCGATATGGTGGCAGTTAGAGATGTGAAATTGGATTGGATTTAGTGGGTTAACCCAACCCAATCCATTTAAAATATAAATGGGTTCATAATAAGTGGGCATAAATTTATATGGGCTTAATGGGTTTAATATCCATTTACATTCATTTAAATGGGTTTAACCCATTTAACCCATTAAACCCGTTAATCCTTCACTTCAAATTCTCCGTCATTCCGAATATCCGAATTTGACCTATATATTACTCGATTTTTCTAAATTTTAACACCATTTCATCGAATTTCATCGAATTTCAAATTATCACTCAATTTTAACTCGATTTCACCCAATTTTAACTCTATTTCACTCAATTTCCCCGACTTCACCTAATTACTCGATTTCACCTATTTTCAACCCTATTTCATCCAATTTTAACTCGATTTCACCAAATTTTAACCAAATTTCACAGAATCTTAACCCAATTTTAACCTGATTTCACCCAATTTTTAGCTCGATTTCACCGAATTTTAACCCGATTTCACCCAATTTTAACTCGATCTCATCCAATTTCACCGGATTTAAAATTTATTTCACCTAATTTTAACCCGATTTTTACTCGATTTCATCACATTTCACTGAATTTCAACCTAGTTTCATCCAATTTTGACTCACTTTCACCCAATTTTAACTTGATTTCATCCAATACTGGATTTCAAATTTATTTCACATAATTTTAACCCGATTTTAAATCAATTTCATCACTTCTTACCGCATTTCAACCTAATTTCATCCAATTTTGGCTCAATTTTACCCAATTTTAACTTGATTTCATCCAATTTCACCGGATTTCAAATTTATCGCATCCAATTTTAACTCGATTTAATCACATTTCACCGAACTTCAACCAGATTACATCCAATTTGGACTCAATTTCACCTAATTTCACCCAATTTTAACTTGATTTCATCCAATTTCAGAGGATTTCAAATTTATTTCACCCAATTTTAACCAGATTTTGACTTGATTTTATCGCATTTCACCGAATTTTAACCTGATTTCATCCGATTTTGACTCAATTTCACCCAATTTCACCTAATTTTAACTCGATTTTTTCCAATTTTATTGAGTTGAAATTCAATGACATTAGGTAAAATCGAGGTAAAATTCGGTGACAATGAGTGAAAACGAGTTAAAATTTGGAGAAATCAGGTTAAATTGGGTGAAATCTTGTTAGAATGTGGTGAAATTGGGTTGAAATTGGATGAAATCGAGTCAAAATTGGATGAAATTGGGTTGAAATTCGGTGAAATCATGTTAAAATTCGGTAAAATTGGGTGAAATCGAGTTAAAATTGGATGAAATCTGGTTAAAATTCGGATAAGTTATATGAAATCTAGTTAAAATGGGGTGCAGTCGGTTATTCGTTGGAATCTTGAAACATTAATTATAATATCTATTATATAAATATATATCATATATGTTAAATGATAAAAAAATATATATATATATACAAAATGTTAATTATATGAATAAACTCGTTTAACCCGACCTATAGAACCCATTATTAAATGGATCGGGTTGAACCCAACCTAATTATACTATAAAAACTCATTTAATTTTAATGGGTTGGATACAACCCAACCCATTGACATTTCTAGTGGCGGTGGAGGCGGGGGAGGAGCTCCCGCTGAACCAGCCAACATATTTCCTGAGCCTATGAATCGTCTAGCCTTCATTTTTGTGTTTAGTGTTTGTAAATATGATTTTTTGTGTTAAAGGGAGTGTTGAATTCTTCCCAACGGGCATCCGTTAGAATTCAACGGATGCCCGTTGGAAATGCGTGTTCCCGAGGCAACGGAAGGCGAAACGACGGTTTGTTTCCAGTGTAACGAGCATCCGTTACACTTTCCAACGGATGTCCGTTGGAAATTTCTGCAGAATAGGGTAGACTACCATTACACTTTGCAACGGGCATCCGTTGTAAAGTGTAACGGACGACCGTCACAAAAATTCTAAGGAGCATCCACTAACCTTTCGTAACGGATGCCCGTTAGTATAATTGTAACAATTGTCCAATACAATTTTCCAACATATGTCGTTAGAATTATGGAAAACTTAGAAATTTTTTCTAAATGTCGGAGGCGATTTTGTGTTCCTACGAGCATCCGTTGGAAATAATAACATTCTTCGATTGTATTCACATTTCGATTGTCCGATTACACATCATCTACATTATTACACATCATTTACATCTTGTACGTCCAATCGGTGTAAACATTTCAAGAATTGTGTCAAACTGCGTATTATATTGAAAGAAATAGTTTGTGTGATCATCCATTGCACGTCGTTCTTTCGTCTGAATATGCGACTCGAAATAAAATATGCTGAAATATGTGATTTCAAGTTGGTCCTGTAAGGACGCTTGGATGATGTTGTTGTATGTATGTTTTAGAACATCATCCACGTCAAATCTGCACATTAAAATTAAATAGTTAGATAATATTTATAAATTACAACAATATAAATGCAAATACTAAAAATTTTTACCATTGCATCCCGGCAGGACGATCAAGACCGATAATTTGAAGGGTGGGACACCCATCAAAATTATCGATTAAGGAATTGATGTCCACCGTATCGTCCTCTTCATCAAATATTGGCGGTGCAGATATTAGTAAAGGAAGGCGATATGGTGGCAGTTAGAGATGTGAAATTGGATTGGATTTAGTGGGTTAACCCAACCCAATCCATTTAAAATATAAATGGGTTCATAATAAGTGGGCATAAATTTATATGGGCTTAATGGGTTTAATATCCATTTACATTCATTTAAATGGGTTTAACCCATTTAACCCATTAAACCCGTTAATCCTTCACTTCAAATTCTCCGTCATTCCGAATATCCGAATTTGACCTATATATTACTCGATTTTTCTAAATTTTAACACCATTTCATCGAATTTCATCGAATTTCAAATTATCACTCAATTTTAACTCGATTTCACCCAATTTTAACTCTATTTCACTCAATTTCCCCGACTTCACCTAATTACTCGATTTCACCTATTTTCAACCCTATTTCATCCAATTTTAACTCGATTTCACCAAATTTTAACCAAATTTCACAGAATCTTAACCCAATTTTAACCTGATTTCACCCAATTTTTAGCTCGATTTCACCGAATTTTAACCCGATTTCACCCAATTTTAACTCGATCTCATCCAATTTCACCGGATTTAAAATTTATTTCACCTAATTTTAACCCGATTTTTACTCGATTTCATCACATTTCACTGAATTTCAACCTAGTTTCATCCAATTTTGACTCACTTTCACCCAATTTTAACTTGATTTCATCCAATACTGGATTTCAAATTTATTTCACATAATTTTAACCCGATTTTAAATCAATTTCATCACTTCTTACCGCATTTCAACCTAATTTCATCCAATTTTGGCTCAATTTTACCCAATTTTAACTTGATTTCATCCAATTTCACCGGATTTCAAATTTATCGCATCCAATTTTAACTCGATTTAATCACATTTCACCGAACTTCAACCAGATTACATCCAATTTGGACTCAATTTCACCTAATTTCACCCAATTTTAACTTGATTTCATCCAATTTCA